>CM045451.1:4267309-4409986 GCA_024666655.1 Dascyllus trimaculatus
AGGCTTCTCATGCAGAAGGTCAGGAGTCCTGCCAGAAATGTGACATCCAAAGCAGCATAAATTGATTTTTAGTATATTTTTGTCCACTTGGGGGCACCATAGCAACCCTGTAAACAACACTGATATACAGGAAGTGACCACAAACCCCTGAAGACTGACGAAATACTGTCAACATGCAGTAGAAAATACGTTTCATGAGCTCTGTCGATGGATTTATCAGTGGCTATTTTCAATTTATTTGTTTGTCAGGGAGGATTTAATTGCTAGATGTCCCTTCCCAACTAAACACATGGTTTTCCCCCTGAAGCAACTGTAAGCATCTGTGAGCGTCGGGCCAAAGATTTGGGTTCGTCCTGTAGGTTCTGTAGGCTTCTGGTCCTCAGACAGAATCAGTTTTAGGAATCTGACTCGTTGATTCGGTGCATAACAGAAAACACGGTTTAATTCCAGCTCAAATAATCAAATTTCTGCTCAACCATCTGTTTTATAACATATAATACGTATATTTACAGAGATGATCGTGAGACATCAAATGCTATCAAACGGGTTATTTTGCGCACTAAATTTGAGGCTGTGCTCAAGGAAAAAGCTGACAAACCTGCATGTTTTCACAGGTTCTCGCTCTGATAAATGGGTTTATTTCGGCGATATTTTAAAGATAACATGTCTTTTAAACGTGCAGGTGGGTTTCGGGGCTCAGAGGATTGAAGAAAGCAGTAAAGAAGCCTCATGAAACGCAAAACGGAGCTTTTAATGCAAAGATTTGTTGCAGATACAGTATTTTAAGTTGGACGTTTAAAATTTTTGTAGCATAAAATTTGAATATTTATAAAGATATCTGTGAATTTTTAGCTTCCTATGACAAACACTTTCCAAGATAAATGTTTTAAAAAGTGCTCGTCGACCCGCTTTCAGCAGGTTTTCTCCCACGTTGAAATTTGAGGCCGTTTGAATGATAAATCTCAGTAAATATTAAAGATAAAAACCTGAAATTTTCACTGTTATTGTCCATTCTTCTTATTTATATTTGAAGAACTATTTAAAAACTCCAGAACTCTGCTCTACTGGGATCAGACTATCTACCAGTATTTAGTTTTTGTGGTACAACTTGTCAAACCTGTTCAATCAGTTATGAAAGTTCAACTAAATTAACTTTATTTTCACTTTTGTGACCCAGTAATTCATATTAAAGTATTCTACATATTTAGTTTAGTATTATTGCGACGTGCAGCTACATTGGGCTCAGATAATATCACTAGTTGACTTCTGCTTTCAGTGGCCCGGCGGTTAGCAGCGTCGCCTCACAGCTAGAAGATCCCCGGTTCGCGTCCCAGTTAGGACGCCTGGGATCTTCCTGTGTGGAGTTTGCATGTTCTCCCCACGGACATATATACGTAGACGCCGCATTGACTGTGGAGGGACGTGCCTAAAGCTCCGCCATCTTGGTACAGGGCTAGCAGAGGGGGGAGTGAATGTAAGTCTATGGAGGTAAGAGGTACTCCACAATCTTAAAGTAGAATTATTCACTGAATTTTCGACCGATTTCTAAACGGTTTGGTTTGTTAAAAACGTCACACATTTAGCTTTGACACAGGATGCTTTGATGATTTTGTTCTATTTATGTCTGCCTGTCCGTCCTCCATGTCTGACATTTGTAACAAACAATGTATGTTGACAACTGATGGATTTATGATCACTTTAATAGTGCAGACATGTCATTCCTCTATAGACGTAATGCACTGTAGGGGCGAGTGGCACTGTACCAAGATGGCCGCCGCGTAGGCACGTCGGCTCCAATCGGCAGCAGCAGTCAACGTAGCCCTGTGATAGGCTGGTATACATGATGGATGAATGGATTTAATTCTGCTTTACAGATTTTTCGTTAACGTGAGCTCGAACATTTTCCTGACGGCTTCAGTTTTGTTTTCACGTTTCAGCTCAGCCTCAGCCAGAGATTATTTGATCTGCTTGTTCGATGTTACAGATTCTGAGAAACAACAGAGAAGATTTCAGGTTTTTATCTTTAGCCGTTCCTGAGATGTTGTCGTTCAAACAGCCTCAAATTTAAAAAAAAAAACCTGCCGGAGGTGGGTTGACTGGCTGTTTTTATTCGTATTAACTTAAAATTTCGCAGCTATCATTTTAAATATCCGGAGTTTATGGTTAAAAAAAAGTTTCTAAAACATCCAAAAATGGTCGAGCAGAAAGACCCTGATTGTTTAAGATGGAAAAATCTCACTGACAAGCAAAACGAAACTTTAAAAAAGGATTAAAAATGCAAATATTACATTAAAATGAACAGGAGGAAGCAAGTGTAGCAAATCCAAAGTATTATAAAGGTAATAAAAATGTTTACAGAATGCAGGAATGTGCAGATTATTATCCTGAGAATGTGCAAGATTAAAGTTCAAACTAGTTAAATTTAATGTAACAGAGAAGAAGTACAGCAAACAGAGATGCTTCCAGAGTTAAACCCTCCAGTTTGTCTTCAGTCAGAACACACAGCTCTGCATCTCCACCCTCGTAAGGCGGACCAACAACAAGCGCTTCGTCACCCTGATGCACCCGAACACATCACCGCTGACGTTTCCCCGGAGTCATGGGGTTCTTCTGCTCTTTCCACATCGCTCTCCGTCACCCAGGTGACCCGGCGGCTCGACAAGCCTCGGCTGGAGTCCGCCCACGTCTGCCTGTTACATAACACGTCGGCCAAAACACAGCTGTGACTCAGACGCGTCTCAAATGTGTCGGGTTGATGTCTGAAGCGGTGGTGTTTGTCAGATTTCACAGAAACAATAACCCGCCGACTGAAGGTCTGTTAGCAGCCTGTTTAGGATTTTAGCAAACACCTGCAGCACAACACAGCTGCAGGAAAAATGGTCTCAAATGTTTTGAAATGTGTCCTAAAAGACTCAAAAATTGTCCTAAAAGGCTCAAAATTGCCCCAAAAATGACTCTAGCTCCATTATTTGAGTTAGAAACTGTCTAAAATGCTTAGAAATTGTACAAAAGGAAACAAAATCGTCCAAAAATGACATGAAACTCGTCCAAAATGAGCTTAAAACCGTTACAGTGTTTTGAAACTCATCTAAAATGATTGAAACTTGTCCAGTCCTGTAAAAAAAGACTCAGAAATTGTCCAAAATGAGTTGAAACGGTTGAAAATGCTTTGAAATTTATTCAGAATGACACAAAAAATGTCCTGAATCATTCAAAATTGTGCAAATGTAATCTAATCTAATTTCTTCTATTCTATTCTAATCTGTTCTATTCTATTGTCTTCTATTCTATTCTGATGTCTTCTATTCTAATCTCTTCTATTCTATTGTCTTCTATTCTACTCTAATGTCTTCTTTTCTATTTTAATCTCTTCTATTCTAATCTTTTCTTTTCTATTGTAATGTCTTGTATTCTATTCTATTGTCTTCTATTCTGTTCTAATGTCTTCTATTCTGTTCTAATGTCTTCTATTCTGTTCTAATGTCTTCTATTCTGTTCTAATGTCTTCTATTCTATTCTAATGTCTTCTATTCTAATCTAATCTCTTCTATTCTATTCTAATCTCTTCTATTCTATTCCAATCTCTTCTATTCTAATCTTTTTTATTCTATTCTAATCTCTTCTATTCTAATGTCTTCTATTCTATTCTAATGTCTTCTATTCTGTTCTCTTCTATTCTATTCTAATTTCTTCTAATCTAATGTCTTCTATTCTATTCTAATCTTTTCTATTCTAATTGCCTTTATTCTATTGTAATGTCTTCTATTCTATTCTAATGTTTTCTATTCTATTCTAATGTCTTCTATTATATCCTAATGTCTTCTATTCTGTTCTCTTCTCTTCTAATCTATTCTAATTTCTTTTAATCTAATGTCTTCTATTCTACTCTAATCTTTTCTATTCTATTCTAATATTTTCTATTTTATTCTGTTCTCTTCTATTCTATTCTATTCTATTTTAATCTCTTCTATTCTATCCTAATCTCTTGTATTCAATTGTAATGTCTTCTATTCTATTCTAATCTCTTCTATTTTATTCTAATCTTTTTTAATCTGTTCTAATCTCTTCTATCCTAATGTCTTTTATTCTATTCTAATCTCTTCTATTCTATTCTAATCTTTTTTATTCTGTTCTAATCTCTTCTATTCTAATGTCTTCTATTCTATTGTAATCTCTTCTATTCTATCCTCATGTCTTCTATTTTAATCTAATGTTTTCTATTCTAATGTCTTCTGTTCTATTCTAATCTTTTCTATTCTATTCTAATCTTTTCTATTCTATTGTAATGTCTTCTATTATATTTTAATCTGTTCTATTCTATTCTATTCTATTCTATTCAAATGTCTTCTATTCTATTGTAATCTATTCTATTCTAATCTTTTCTATTCTATTCTATTCTAATAGTTTCTATTCTATTCTAATCTATTCTATTCTGTTCTAATCTCTTCTATTCTATTCTGTTCTCTTGCGTCCTCCAGCTGCGACCCGGACAGCGGCCATGACAGCGGGGCGGAGGACGGCCAGGACTCTCCCCCGTTCTGCTTCCTCACCATGGGGATGGGGAAGATCCTGCTTCCTGGACCCCCCCAGAGCGACAGCCAGAGCCAGGGGGGCGTCCACTCCCACTCCCACTCCCACTCCCACTCCCACAGCAGCAGCCACGGCGGCCTGCCTCACCCCCACACCGCTCCCCTGCCCCCCAGGCTGGGAGTGTGTCTGGACTGCGATAAGGGCCGGGTCTCCTTCTACGACGCCCACTCCCTGCGGGTCCTGTGGGAGGGGCTGGTGGACTGCTCCGCCCCCGTGTGTCCGGCCTTCTGCTTCATCGGCGGCGGCGCTCTGCAGCTGCAGGACCTGGTGGCCAACCGGAGCATCGAGGAGCCGCCGCCTCGGAGGGTCACCATCCAGACCAGAGCCACGAACCTGAGCAAATGAACGAGTTGGGGGGGCCTCGGTTCACTCCAGGTCAAAGTCTGACAGCTCAGTTCACCAAAAACCACTCCAGGTATTACTGAGGACGTCTCAGAAACAATCAAACAACAATCAAAGACAAGTAAATACGTCTGACAGACACATTTGAATCATTTATGACAGGTTTTAATTCATTTTAGACCTATTTTCAGACATTTTGAACAAGTTTCAAGTCATTTTTGGGCAATTTTGAGTCCTTTTGTACAATTTTAAAGTCATTTTGTGCAGTTTTTAATGCATTTTAAACAGTTTTAACTCCTTTTGGACAGGATTCCAGTCATTTTGGAGCAATTTTGAGTCCTTTTGTACATTCTTTGAGTCGGTTTGGACGCATTTCAACGCATTTTAGACCATTAAAAAAACAAAAACAAAAATTTAGGACAAGTTTCAGGTCAATTTGGAAAGGCTGGGTCATTTTGGACAATTTTCAAGTAAGTCTAGGCAATTTTGTGTCCATTTTAACGATCTTTAAGCCATTTAAGACCCATTTCAAAGCATTTTAGACAGTTTCTAACTCAAATCCTGAAACTCTATTGGCTCGTTGATACTTGGAAAAATGACAACTCTAGCTACATGATTTGAGTAAAAACTGTCTAAGATGCTTTGAAATGGGTTTAAGATTGCCTAGAAATTCTACAAAAGGACAAAACAAATTCTCTAAATTACTTGAAACTTGTCCAAAATGGGTTGAAAACTATTGGAATGCTCTAAAACCTGTCTAAAATGATCAAAATGTTGTCCAACGGGACCCAAACCTGTCCACATAGACTTGAAATATGTTGTAAATTGGTTGAAATGCTCTAAAATGCTTTGAAATATGCGCCAAATTACTTTAAAATTGTCCAAAAGGACTCAAAATTGCCCCAAAATAACTGGAATCCTGTCCAAAATGACTCAAAAACTGTACAAAAGGACATAAAACTGCCCAAAGATGACTTGAAGCTTGTCGATTATGAGTTAAAACTGTTCAAAATGCTTTGAAACTTGCCTGAGATGACTTAAAAATTGTACAAAAGGACACAAAGTTGCCCAGAATGACTCAAGACTTGTCTAAAATGTCTTAAAACATGTCTAAAATTAATTCAAATCTGTCAAAAATGCTTTGAAACTTGTATTAAATTGTTAAAAAGTTATCCAACAGGACTCAAAATTGCCCAAAATGACTGCATAAAGCATATAAAGCTTTGAAATTTACCCAAAATTTGTCACAAATTAATTAAAAACAGTCAAAAATTATTCGAATTTGCCCAAAATGACTCAAAAACTGTATAAAATGACTCAAAATTACCCCAAAAAAATAGCGGAATCATGTCATTTGAATGCTTTGAAACTCATCTAAAATACTCAATAAGTTGTCCAATAGGACTCAAAATTGCCCATAATGACTGGAATCCTGTTTAAATTGAGCTAAAGCTGTTTAAAATGCTTGGAAATGGGTCTTAAATGACTCAAAATTGCCCATAAAGGACTCAAAATTGCCCATAAAGGATTTATAACCTGTACAGAATAAGTTAAAACTCCTTAAAATGCTAAGAAATGGGTCTAAAATGACTTCAAAACTGCCCAAAATGACTTGAAACTTGTCCAAAATGACTTAAAAATTGTAGAAAAGGACACAAAATGGCCCCCAAATGATTCGACACATGTCCAAAATGAGTTGAAAACTACCTGAATGCTTTGAGACCTGTCTAAAATACTCAACAAATTGTCCAGTAGGACTCAAAATTGCCCATAAATGACTGATATCCTGTTCAAATTAAGCTAAAACTCCTTAAAATGCTTGGAAATGGGTCTAAAATGACTTCAAAATTGCCCAAAATGACTTGAAAGTTGTCCAAAATGTCTTAAAACATGTCTCAAATGGATTTAAAACTGTCATAAATGATTAAAAATTGCCCAAAATGAGTTAAAATCTGTCTAAAATGCTTAGTAACTGGTAGAAATGGGGTATCTGGTGAACTGAGGCGGCTCCATGTGGAATTCTGATCAGACTTCGGTCCTGGACTGAGCCGTCGCTGCTGGTAGTTTTCCTTTCAGTGTGATTCTTCAGATCTGACTGTCATCTCTAGACTCTACTTTTGCGTTTGCACTTGGCCTGAAATGATCCAACCTCTCTTTTGGCTTGTTTTATTCACGTTTTCTCCTCTGGACTTTGTGGCTGAAGTGGTTTTAGACTATGCAGAGTTCTGTTGACAGTCCAGCACCTTTACAGCAGGTTTAAGAATGTCTGCCTACATCAATGAGGATGATAATAATCTGCTCTCTCTTTACACTTGTCTTGTTTTGTCCCAGAATGATTTGGACAACAACAGGCTGCATGCAAGTGTAACGAAGACTCGTGACTTCTAACGTATATGCAGATAAAGTGACTGTCACCTTGTGGAACACCTCAGACGTACTGTACAGTTAAGACTGGAATTATTCATAAACATGCCAAATTAGCATTTATAATGAATTCTTATTTGATAAACAGGTTTATTCTGATCGGAAATGACATGAATAAGTGACAAAAGATGGTAAAAACATGCACAATTCGCTTGCAATTGACCAGTAACTAACTTATTTTGCATTAGAATATATGAAATATCACTGGGACTAGTTCTAATGGTGTAGAAACGGCACTTTCTCAAATATTTAGTCACATTTTCACGGTTATAAATCATTTTAGGCATGACATTTTTAGTAGAAATGTTTAAAAAAAATGTAAAAATTGTTTAAATTCATCATTTTTCTTTCAGCCAAGTAACAATACAATATAACTTTTCCAACTTTGGAGATAAAATTGGTCTAAAATTGCTTTAAAAATGGTACAAAAGGACACAAAATTGCCCAAAAATGACTAGAATCCTGTTCAAAATTAGTTAAAACTGTTAAAAATGCTTTAAAACCTGCTAAAAATGTCTCAAAAATTCTACAAAAGGACTCAAAATTCCGCAGAATGACTTGAAACATGTCCAGAATGTCTTAAAACATGTGTAAACTGATTGAAAACTGTCAAAAAATGATTAAAAATTTGCCAAAAAAGACTCAAAAATTGTACAAAAGTACACAAAATTGCCCAAAATTATGTGAAAATTTTCCAAAAATAAGTTAAAACTATTTTAAATGCTTTGATACATGTCTAAAATCATAAAAAAGCAATGCAATCCTTTCTAAAAATGACTCAAAACTGTCCAGAATCACCAAAATCTGTCCAAATTGACTTAAAAACTTTCAAATTGACTTGAAACTTCTTCTAAATTAGTTAAGAAATTGTCAAAAATGCTTTGAAACATGTCCAAAAAGACTCAGAAACTGCACAAAAGGACTAAAAATTGCGCAAAATGACTCAAAACATGTCCAGAATGTCTTTTAACATGTCAAAAATGAATTAAAGACCAGCAAAAATGATTCAAAAATGCCCAAAATGACTGGAATCCTGTCCAAAATGAGCTAAAACTGTTTTAAATTCTTTGAAACTTGTCTTAAATGACCCAAAAAATTATCGTATAAGACTCAAAATCATGCAAAATGACTCAAAACCTGTCCAGCGTGTCAAAAACCAATTAAAAACTGTCAAAAGTGACTCCGAAAATGGCATAAAGAACCCAAAATTGCGCAAAATGTCTCATAACTTGGTTCATGTTATTCTATAAAAGCATGATTGTACCATGAAACCGTCTAAAATGCTTTGAAATCTGTCAATTTGATTTGAAACTTCCCCTAAATCTGTTTTAAAATGGTGTAAAATGTTTTGAAACGTGTCCAAAAAGACTCAAAATTTCCAAAACGACTCAAAACTTGTCCAAAAATGTTTTAAAACACGTCTAAAATAAATTAAGGACTGTCAAAAATGATTCAAAATTGCCCAAAATGACTGGAATCCTGTCCAAAATGACCCAAAAATCCATTAAAATCACTCAAAAATTGCCCAAAGTAACTTAAAAACCTGACATAAACGAGTTAAAAGCAGCTTAAAACGCTTCGAAAAGACTTAAAATTTGCCTGAAAGGACTGAAAATTGCGCAAAGTGTCTTTAAACATGTAAAAATGGATTCAAAACTGTCAAAAGTGATTCAAAATTGCTCTGAATTCATCTGAAGTGAGTTGAAAACTATTTGAATGCTTTGAAACCTGTCTAAAAGGACCCAAACCTGTCGAAACTGACTTAAAATCTGTTTTAAAAATGGTGAAAAATGCTTTGAAACGTGTCCAAAATGACTCAGAAATTGCCCGAAATGACTCAAAACACGTCCAGAATGTCGAAAATAAATTAAAAACAGCAGGAAATTAATCAAAATTTCCCAAAATGACTCAAAAATTATCAAAAAGGACCTAAACTTGTCCATATTGACTTAAAAAATAGCTCAAATTCATCATTAACTCAACATTTTCTGTCTTTTCTACTTTTTAGTGTCATTTCCTGCCTTCAGAAACCTGTTCTTGAAGTAAAAATTCGCCTTAAATCAAAATTTGCATGGGTATGAATCATTTTGGGCTTAACTCTATGTCTAGTTTTCTATCTTGATTTTCTATGTAGCTTCGACGACGTGAACATACTGCAGAGTTAGACGACGTGAATCTTCCCCTGTCCGGTCGTGGTTAGTCAAGCTCCGCTGCCTCTCGGCGCCCAAAAAGTTCCGTACGGTATTTTCTATAGTCGCTGTTTTGCATTCGAAAAAGGCCCAAAGCTGCCTCGGTGTTCTCAACAACAAATCAACGCGAAGATTAAAAAAAACGTTTCGGTGTTTTCCAGTTTGGCAGAAGTTAAAAGTGGTCGTTAGGCTGTGGTGTCCGAGTGATTTGCACATCCGTATCAACGACCAGCTGCAGTAGAACATTCGATAAACTTCTGCTCGACTCCGAATGTTTTGAGCTTTTGCTTCTCCCTCAGTAGTAGCTCATTGAACCTGCAGAGGTTGTGTCCGGGGAATGTAGGAGCAGGGGTTTTTACCGTCACATTTCCAAAATTGACCGGCTCGGACTGTATTTTGATATCTGGTGTGGTTTTCCCGGTGGGTAAGTGTGTGTGAGCTCCGGCTGTGACGTCCGTGCTTTCTGTGGTTTCGTACGAATGTTCGTCACGGGTGGTTCGTCGACTCGTTGTTCCAGCGCAGCACCTGAATGACTTTAGACTGTAGCATCATGAAACCAGAGCCTCCCAGTTTCGCCTCGCTGGCAGAATGTTTCTATCATGTCATGAGAAAAACAATAAAAGATTGACAACATGGAGTCACACCTCAGGAGCTGCGTTATTTCCAAGTTAAATAGTGGATGAACAGTTTTCTATGGGCTGTATGTCAACATCATACTAAGACAATGATGTTTACTGACTTAATATACTATGACTTTTTTATCAACAAACTATACTATGACGTTTTTGATGATATTTATCATGACATACTATACTATGACGTTTTTGATGATATTTATCATGACATACTATACTATGATGTTTTTGATGACGTTTTGGACGACATGCTATACTATGACGTTTTTGATGATATTTATCATGGCATACTATACTATGATGTTTTTGATGACGTTTTGGACGACATGCTATACTATGACGTTTTTGATGATATTTATCATGACATACTATACTATGATGTTTTTGATGACGTTTTGGACGACATACTATACTATGACGTTTTTGATGATATTTATCATGACATACTATACTATGATGTTTTTGATGACGTTTTGGACGACATGCTATACTATGACGTTTTTGATGATATTTATCATGACATACTATACTATGATGTTTTTGATGACGTTTTGGACGACATACTATACTATGACGTTTTTGATGATATTTATCATGACATACTATACTATGATGTTTTTGATGACTTTTTGGATCATATACTATACTATGACGTTTTTGATGACGTTTTGGACGACATGCTATACTATGACGTTTTTGATGATATTTATCATGACATACTATACTATGACGTTTTTGATGATATTTATCATGACATACTATACTATGACGTTTTTGATGACGTTTTGGATGACAAACTATACTATGATGTTTTTTATGACGTTTTGGAAGACATACTATACTATGACGTTTTTCATGACATTTTAGACGACATACTATACTATGACGTTTTTGATGATATTTAACATGACATAATATACTATGACGTTTTTGATGACGTTTTGGATGACATACTATACTATGATGTTTTTTATGACGTTTTGGAAGACATACTATACTATGACGTTTTTGATGATATTTATCATGGCATACTATACTATGATGTTTTTGATGACTTTTTGGATCATATACTATACTATGACGTTTTTGATGACGTTTTGGACGACATGCTATACTATGACGTTTTTGATGATATTTATCATGACATACTATACTATGACGCTTTTGATGATATTTATCATGACATACTATACTATGACGTTTTTGATGACGTTTTGGATGACAAACTATACTATGATGTTTTTTATGACGTTTTGGAAGACATACTATACTATGACGTTTTTCATGACATTTTAGACGACATACTATACTATGACGTTTTTGATGATATTTAACATGACATAATATACTATGACGTTTTTGATGATATTTATCATGACATACTATACTATGATGTTTTTGATGACTTTTTGGACGACATACTATACTATGACGTTTTTGATGACTTTTTGGACGACATACTATACTATGACGTTTTTGATGACGTTTTGGACGACATGCTATACTATGACGTTTTTGATGACTTTTTGGACGACATGCTATACTATGACGTTTTTGATGATATTTATCATGACATACTATACTATGACATTTTTGATGACTTTTTGGATGACATACTAAACTATGACGTTTTTGATGACTTTTTGGACGACATGCTATACTATGACATTTTTGATGATATTTATCATGACATACTATACTATGATGTTTTTGATGACTTTTTGGATGACATACTATACTATGACGTTTTTGATGATATTTATCATGACATACTATACTATGACGTTTTTGATGACTTTTTGGATGACATACTAAACTATGACGTTTTTGATGACTTTTTGGACGACATGCTATACTATGACATTTTTGATGACGTTTTGGATGAAAAACTATACTATGATGTTTTTTACGACGTTTTGGACGACATACTATACTATGACGTTTTTGATGATATTTATCATGACATAATATACTATGATGTTTTTGATGACTTTTTGGATGACATACTATACTATGATGTTTTTGATGATATTTATCATGACATGCTATACTATGACATTTTTGATGACTTTTTGGATGACATACTAAACTATGACGTTTTTGATGACTTTTTGGACGACATGCTATACTATGACATTTTTGATGACGTTTTGGATGAAAAACTATACTATGATGTTTTTTACGACGTTTTGGACGACATACTATACTATGACGTTTTTGATGATATTTATCATGACATAATATACTATGATGTTTTTGATGACTTTTTGGATCATATACTATACTATGACGTTTTTGATGTTGTTTTGTACGACATGCTATACTATGACGTTTTTGATTACGCTTTGTACGACATGCTATACTATGACGTTTTTGATGACTTTTTGGACGACATACTATACTATGACGTTTTTGATGATATTTATCATGACATACTATACTATGATGTTTTTGATGACTTTTTGGATCAAATACTATACTATGACGTTTTTGATGACGTTTTGTACGACATGCTATACTATGACGTTTTTGATGACTTTTTGGACGACATGCTATACTATGACGTTTTTGATGACTTTTTGGACGACATACTATACTATGACGTTTTTGATGACTTTTTGGATGACATACTAAACTATGACGTTTTTGATGACTTTTTGGACGACATGCTATACTATGACGTTTTTGATGATATTTAACATGACATACTATACTATGACGTTTTTGATGACTTTTTGGATGACATACTAAACTATGATGTTTTTGATGACTTTTTGGATCATATACTATACTATGACGTTTTTGATGACGTTTTGGACGACATGCTATACTATGACGTTTTTGATGACTTTTTGGACGACATACTATACTATGACGTTTTTGATGACTTTTTGGACGACATACTATACTATGACGTTTTTGATGACTTTTTGGACGACATACTATACTATGACATTTTTGATGACTTTTTGGACGACATGCTATACTATGACGTTTTTGATGACTTTTTGGATGACATACTAAACTATGACGTTTTTGATGACTTTTTGGACGACATGCTATAGTATGACGTTTTTGATGACTTTTTGGACGACATGCTATACTATGACGTTTTTGATTATATTTATCATGACATACTATACTATGATGTTTTTGATGACTTTTTGGACGACATGCTATACTATGACGTTTTTGATGACTTTTTGGACGACATGCTATACTATGACGTTTTTGATGACTTTTTGGATGACATACTATACTATGACGTTTTTGATGATATTTATCATGACATACTATACTGTGACGTTTTTGATGATATTTATCATGACATGCTATACTATGACGTTTTTGATGATATTTATCATGACATACTATACTATGACGTTAGTGATGACTTTTTGGACATCATACTATACTATGACGTTTTTGATGACTTTTTGGACGACATGCTATACTATGACGTTTTTGATGACATTTATCATGACATACTATAATATGACGTTTTGGTGATATTTATTATGACATACTATACTATGATGTTTTTGATCACTTTTTGGACGACACACTATACTATGACGTTTTTGATGACTTTTTGGACGACATGCTATACTATGATGTTTTTGATGATTTTGGACGACATACTAAACTATGACGTTTTTGATGACTTTTTGGACGACATGCTATTGTATGACGTTTTTGATGACTTTTTGGATGACATACTAAACTATGACGTTTTTGATGACTTTTTGGACGACATGCTATAGTATGACGTTTTTGATGACTTTTTGGACGACATGCTATACTATGACGTTTTTGATGATATTTATCATGACATACTATACTATGATGTTTTTGATGACTTTTTGGACGACATGCTATACTATGACGTTTTTGATGACTTTTTGGACGACATGCTATACTATGACGTTTTTGATGACTTTTTGGATGACATACTATACTATGACGTTTTTGATGATATTTATCATGACATACTATACTGTGACGTTTTTGATGATATTTATCATGACATGCTATACTATGACGTTTTTGATGATATTTATCATGACATACTATACTGTGACGTTTTTGATGATATTTATCATGACATGCTATACTATGACGTTTTTGATGATATTTATCATGACATACTATACTATGACGTTAGTGATGACTTTTTGGACATCATACTATACTATGACGTTTTTGATGACTTTTTGGACGACATGCTATACTATGACGTTTTTGATGACATTTATCATGACATACTATAATATGACGTTTTGGTGATATTTATTATGACATACTATACTATGATGTTTTTGATCACTTTTTGGACGACACACTATACTATGACGTTTTTGATGACTTTTTGGACGACATACTATACTATGATGTTTTTGATCACTTTTTGGACGACACACTATACTATGACGTTTTTGATGACTTTTTGGACGACATGCTATTGTATGACGTTTTTGATGATATTTATCATGACATACTATACTATGACATTTTTGATGACTTTTTGGATGACATACTATACTATGACGTTTTTGATGACTTTTTGGACGACATACTATACTATGACGTTTTTGATGACTTTTTTGACGACATACTACACTATGATGTTTTTGATGACGTTTTGGACGACATACTATACTATGACGTTTCTGATGATATTTATCATGACATACTATACTATGACGTTTTTGATGATATTTATCATGACATACTATACTATGACGTTTTTGATGACTTTTTGGACGACATCCTATACTATGATGTTTTTGATGATATTTATCATGACATACTATACTATGATGTTTTTGATGACGTTTTGGACGACATACTATACCATGACGTTTTTGATGATATTTCTCATGACATACAATACTATGACGTTTTTGATGATGTTTATCATGACATACTATACTATGACGTTTTTGATGACTTTTTGGACGACATGCTATACTATGACATTTTTGATGAAGTTTTGGACGACATGCTATACTATGACGTTTTTGATGACTTTTTGGATGACATGCTCTACTATGACGTTTTTGATGATATTTATCATGACATACTATACTGTGACGTTTTTGATGATATTTATCATGACACACTATACTATGACGTTTTTGATGACTTTTTGGATGACATACTATACTATGACGTTTTTGATGATATTTATCATGACATACTATACTGTGACGTTTTTGATGATATTTATCATGACATGCTATACTATGACATTTTTGATGATATTTATCATGACATACTATACTATGACATTTTTGATGATATTTATCATGACATGCTATACTATGACATTTTTGATGATATTTATCATGACATACTAAACTATGAGGGTTTTGATGAATTTTTGGACGACATGCTATACTATGACATTTTTGATGAAGTTTTGGACGACATGCTATACTATGATGTTTTTGATGACTTTTTGGACGACATGCTCTACTATGACGTTTTTGATGATATTTATCATGACATACTATAATGTGACGTTTTTGATGATATTTATCATGACACACTATACTATGACGTTTTTGATGACTTTTTGGATGACATACTATACTATGACGTTTTTGATGATATTTATCATGACATACTATACTATGACGTTTTTGATGATATTTATCATGACATGCTATACTATGACATTTTTGATGATATTTATCATGACATACTATACTATGACGTTTTTGATGAATTTTTGGACGACATGCTATACTATGACATTTTTGATGAAGTTTTGGACGACATGCTATACTATGACGTTTTTGATGACTTTTTGGACGACATGCTATACTGTGACATTTTTGATGAAGTTTTGGACGACATGCTATACTATGACGTTTTTGATGATATTTATCATGACATACTATACTATGACGTTTTTGATGATATTTATCATGACATGCTATACTATGACGTTTTTGATGATATTTATCATGACATACTATACTATGACGTTAGTGATGACTTTTTGGACATCATACTATACTATGACGTTTTTGATGACTTTTTGGACGACATGCTATACTATGACGTTTTTGATGACATTTATCATGACATACTATAATATGACGTTTTGGTGATATTTATTATGACATACTATACTATGATGTTTTTGATCACTTTTTGGATGACATACTATACTATGACGTTTTTGATGACTTTTTGGACGACATACTATACTATGACGTTTTTGATGACTTTTTGGACGACATACTATACTATGACGTTTTTGATGACTTTTTTGACGACATACTACACTATGATGTTTTTGATGACGTTTTGGACGACATACTATACTATGACGTTTCTGATGATATTTATCATGACATACTATACTATGACGTTTTTGATGATATTTATCATGACATACTATACTATGACGCTTTTGATGACTTTTTGGACGACATCCTATACTATGACGTTTTTGATGATATTTATCATGACATACTATACTATGACGTTTTTGATGACTTTTTGGACGACATACTATACCATGACGTTTTTGATGATATTTCTCATGACATACAATACTATGACGTTTTTGATGATGTTTATCATGACATACTATACTGTGACGTTTTTGATGACTTTTTGGACGACATGCTATACTATGACATTTTTGATGAATTTTTGGACGACATGCTATACTATGACATTTTTGATGAAGTTTTGGACGACATGCTATACTATGACGTTTTTGATGACTTTTTGGACGACATGCTCTACTATGACGTTTTTGATGATATTTATCATGACATACTATACTGTGACGTTTTTGATGATATTTATCATGACACACTATACTATGACGTTTTTGATGATATTTATCATGACATACTATACTGTGACGTTTTTGATGATATTTATCATGACATGCTATACTATGACATTTTTGATGATATTTATCATGACATACTATACTATGACGTTTTTGATGAATTTTTGGATGACATGCTATACTATGACATTTTTGATGAAGTTTTGGACGACATGCTATACTATGACGTTTTTGATGACTTTTTGGACGACATGCTATACTATGACATTTTTGATGAAGTTTTGGACGACATGCTATACTATGACGTTTTTGATGATATTTATCATGACATACTATACTGTGACGTTTTTGATGATATTTATCATGACATGCTATACTATGACGTTTTTGATGATATTTATCATGACATACTATACTATGACGTTAGTGATGACTTTTTGGACATCATACTATACTATGACGTTTTTGATGACTTTTTGGACGACATGCTATACTATGACGTTTTTGATGACATTTATCATGACATACTATAATATGACGTTTTTGATGATATTTATCATGACATACTATACTATGATGTTTTTGATCACTTTTTGGACGACACACTATACTATGACGTTTTTGATGACTTTTTGGACGACATGCTATACTATGATGTTTTTGATGACTTTTTGGACGACATACTATACTATGACGTTTTTGATGACTTTTTGGACGACATACTAAACTATGACGTTTTTGATGACTTTTTGGACGACATGCTATAGTATCACGTTTTTGATGATGTTTATCATGACATACTATACTATGACATTTTTGATGACTTTTTGGATGACATACTATACTATGACGTTTTTGATGACTTTTTGGACGACATACTATACTATGACGTTTTTGATGACTTTTTGGACGACATACTATACTATGACGTTTTTTATGACTTTTTTGACGACATACTACACTATGATGTTTTTGATGACGTTTTGGACGACATACTATACTATGACGTTTTTGATGATATTTATCATGACATACTATACTATGACGTTTTTGATGATATTTATCATGACATACTATACTATGACGTTTTTGATGATATTTATCATGACATACTATACTATGACGTTTTTGATGATATTTATCATGACATACTATACTATGACGTTTTTGATGACTTTTTGGACGACATAGTATACTATGACGTTTTTGATGATATTTATCATGACATACTATACCATGACGTTTTTGATGACTTTTTGGACGACATACTATACTATAACGTTTTTGATGATGTTTATCATGACATACTATACTATGACGTTTTTGATGACTTTTTTGACGACATACTACACTATGATGTTTTTGATGACGTTTTGGACGACATACTATACTATGACGTTTTTGATGATATTTATCATGACATACTATACTATGACGTTTTTGATGAGATTTCTCATGACATACTATACTATGACGTTTTTGATGATATTTCTCATGACATACTATACTATGACGTTTTTGATGATGTTTATCATGACTTACTATACTATAACGTTTTTGATGATGTTTATCATGACTTACTATACTATGACGTTTCTGATGATATTTATCATGACATACTATACTATGACGTTTTTGATGACGTTTCGGACCACGTACTATACTACAGGAGGGCCTGCCCTCCTCTGGACCCACCACCCACAGAGGGAATCGCAGGGGCCGGGTGCTATGTGGATTGGGAGGCAGTCGACGGCGGGGGCCTCGGCGACCCGATCCCCGGACACAGCTTTTAACCGTTGGGACTTGGAACGTCACCTCACTGGGGAGGACAGAGCCTGAGCTTATGCGGGAGGTTGAGAGATACCGTCTAGATATAGTTGGGCTCACCTCCACGCACAGCTCGGGCTCTGGAACCCAGCTCCTCGAAAGGGGCTGGACTCTTCATTTCTCTGGAGTTGCCCATGGTGAGAGGCGGTGGGCTGGTGTGGGCTTGCTCACGTCCCCACAGCTCAGCCGCCACGTATTGGAGTTCACCCCGGTGAACAAGAGGGTCGCGTCCCTTCGCCTTCGGGTCGGGGGCAGGTCTCTGACTGTTGTCTCGGCCTACGGGCCGAACAGCAGTGCGGAGTACCTGGCCTTCTTGGAGTCCCGGGGAGGGGTGCTGGACAGTGCTCCTACTGGGGACTCCATTGTTCTACTGGGGAACTTCAACGCTCACGTGGGCAACGACAGTGAGACCTGGAGGTAGGAGGTAGGGAGATTCCAGCAGGAGAACCATCCAAAGAACAAAAAAAAAGAGTTTCTACAGAAGAAAGTGAAAAGTACGACCTGGACATGTATGTTGCATGAACACCTTTGGGGTATTTTTGGAGAAAGTTGGAGCAACACAACCCCTCCAGCAAAGAGCAGCTGAAAGAAAATGTTTTTCGAAGAATGTCTGAAGATCTCTGCAGAAATCTGGTATCATCCATGCAGAGGACGACCGAGTCTGTCATCAGAAATAAAGGTGGACGTATGAAGTAATGGAAGAATACAAGGCTTTTGTTGCACTGAGTTCCTACTGCGGGGCCTGTCTTTTTAATATAGTGAATCTAAATTAGCTAGTTCTTAATTTTACACCAGCATTAATACCTGCTGCTCAACTAATGCAATTACTGCGCCATACTATCATGATATCATTTGACTTTTAGGTGGTATTGTTGTCTAGATGTGTAAGTTGTGTCTTTTTTCTTCTGTTGGGCATCAAAACAGAGCAATGCCCTCTTTTCTGAATAACATCCACAGCTTGCTTCTCATGATACAAGTAAGATGTTGTTCAAAGATGATTTTAATTTGAATCCCGGGTAACTCTCTTCTTTGTAAACCAGTTTTATTTTCCCCCTCATCTGTCACGTTTTCTCCCCGCAGCTAAACAGGAAATTATCCGGTCGAGTTAAAGTGTCGGTTAAAGTGTTGCGTGCTGTCAGACTCTGATCGACTGTAAACAGCCGAACTGTTCCTCATGAGAGATTAACAAACACAAACTCTCTTTGTTTCAGCATAATAGGGCAAACTGGT
This sequence comes from Dascyllus trimaculatus, assembly GCA_024666655.1. NCBI lineage: Eukaryota > Metazoa > Chordata > Actinopteri > Pomacentridae > Dascyllus > Dascyllus trimaculatus. Next base: position 4,287,364 of record CM045451.1, read on the forward strand.
GTCTCCGAGAGCTGCTGCTGCGTGTAAGGACAGGCGTGGAGTTAATCACTGGAGCTGCTGGAACAGATAGAGTGGATCCTTTGTGCCACGGGGTTTAGAAGTAATCAGGACACACCTCAGGACACCTGATAGCAGCAGCTGCTCTGCATGCGAGCACCAGACGAGCTTGTTTTTAAACGCCATTATCATCCAGACAAAGTGACTGAAAAGTATGTTCCACAGAGCAGGTATTGCATAACAGCTCACTGCCTGTGCATTTGTCTCTTTACATCGGTGAAGCTGCAGGAGGGTGTAATACCAACAGACCGCCATTAGGGGGCGACATTGTTTGTGCTTTGTTGGTGTCTTGGTGTTTTGTTTTTTTTTTTTAGTGTAGAAAAAACAGAAGAAGTGAGCAACAGGTGCAGCAGTGTGTCAACACCGACTCATCTGGTCTCAGATCAGTGAGGACACGTCAGACGCTGCAGGTTAACAGCAGCCTCCAGCTCCTGTTCGGCTGCTTTGTGCTGCTCATCGTCGAGAGCATCAGACTCAGAGCTCTCAGTCAAGCTCCTCTGTGTCGGCTTGTTCCTTCTTCTTTCAATCCAAACAAATCCAATCCGAATAAATCAAATTTAATCAAACTGTAGTCCTGCTGCTCGACAGAATGCACCTACAAAGTCCTGGAAGGCCTCACATAATGCAAAAAACTATAATGCAAATACAAGAGGAAGAAAAACACCAACAGAAACTACATTAAAAATAATTTTACTGAAGTGTTTTTCTTTGCAGATTGTAAAAAAAATATGTTAAAAAAAGTTTTAAAATATGTTTAATACTGTAGAGTCAAAATAACAGCAAATGCGTGTAAAATAATGACATTTTATCCGATTTAATTAGAATAAAACAGTGCAGGTTTACAATATAAGCACTAATTAGAATATATAAAATAAATATTTTGATGAGGACATTGTGTGGACGTGTTTTCTTTACAGTTGACATGTAAATTAATAGTTTTTCTCTATGATTTTACTTGTCATTATAGACACAGTACATATGGAAAGATTTTACTTATTATATTTGATATAGTATATACTGTAAAAAAAATTACCATTTTTTAATCCTTAATATACATATTTTGTATTATTATTATTGTTGTTGTTATTGTTATTAATATTAGTAATAATAATAATAATAATAATAATAATATTTTACTGATTTAAATACAATAAAAACAGCCTAATTTCATGGTCAAATGTTATTTAAAAATTAAGTGGACATTATTTACATTTATTTTGGCCTGTTTTTGTATTTTTGTATTTTTTTATTTTTACAGTTAACATATAAAGTAATGCGTCTTTATTTTCTGATTTTACAACCTAATATCTTTGATTTTACAGCAATGTTTAATTGCTGTAAAATAGCAATTAAACATCATTTTTCTTTTAAAATAATGGTGAATATTTGTAGATAATAATATTTTTGCTGATTTAAATGCTGTAAAAAAACAGTTTAATTCTATAAAATAACTAATTATAATTAATAAAAAAAAATCTGATGTGGATTTTCTGTGATTCTAGAAGTTTTCAGAAGAATTTTACTATTTATTATGTGTATTTTAACAAAACAGGAAACAACTAAACTGCTAAAAAGGAAACTACAGTTAGTAAATGGTTGAAAACGTGTGTGTGTGTATTCTAGTGTGTGTTCTTGGTTTGACCTCCAGTGTTGTTGTCTCGTGTCGTAGTTTTCCACCTGCTGAACTCCTCCAGCTGTGTGTCTGTGTTTGAACCAACCCTCTGCTGTGGAGGATCAGTGGAGCCTCCAACCGGATCGGGTTGCGTTATTTTCTGTGCAAGATCAATTTATCATCAGTGAATCAGAGGAGATAAACAAGAGACTTACCCAGAGCATGAGCCAACAGCTGGAACCTGGACGGCTGAAGAAAGAAATCATGAATCGTTCTCTGACGTTTTGTGTCTCATTAGTGTCATTTTGTGATAATTTGTCTCATTTTTGTTGTTTTGTGTCTTATTTGTGTCATTTTGTGTCTCATTTTTGTTTTTCTGTGTCTTATGTCTCAATAGTGTCATTTTGTGATAATTTGTCTCATTTGTGCCGTTTTGCGTCTCATTTTAGTCTCGTTTTGTCGTTTTGTGTCTCATTTTTGTCATTTTGTGTCTCATTTTATTGTTTTGTGTCTCATTTGTGTTGTTTTGTGTGTCTTATTTGTGTCATTTTGTGTCTCATTTATGCCGTTTTGCGTCTCATTTGTGTCGTTTTGTGTTATTTTGTGGCTCATTTTGTCGTTTTCGTTCTCATTTTCGTTGTTCTGTGTCTCATTTCAATCGTTTTGTATCTGATTTGTGTCATTTTATGTCTCATTTGTGTGGTTTAGTGTTAATTTGTGCCTCGTTTTTGCTATTTTGTGTCTCATTTTAGTTGTTCGGTGTGTTATTTATGCCGTTTTTGTCACATTTGTGTTGTTTTGTGTCATTTTAGTCATTTTGTGTCTCATTTGTATTGTTTTGAGGTAATTTGTGCCTCATTTTTGCTATTTTATGTTTTACTTTTGTTGTCTTGTTTCGCATTTTTGTCGTTTTGTTTCCCATTTTTGTCGTTTTGTGTCTCATTTTATGTTTTGTGTTATTTCGTGTCTAATTTGTGCCTCATTTTTGTCTGATTTTGTATCCTTATTAGTTGTTTTTAATCTGTGTCATGTCACATTATGTCTAGGTTTTGTAATTTTGTGTCTCATTTTTGTTGTGTGTGTCTTTTTGTAATGTGCTATGTTTGTGTTTTGTGTCTAATATTGTGTAGTTCTGTGTCTCATTTGTGTCACATTGCATTTCATTTGTGTCTGGTGTTCACACAGACAGTCATCCAGATATCTAAATCTCGTCTCTCAGCTCAGATCGTCTACAGCTGCATCTGAACAGCCAATCAAGCTTCTTGGCTTCATGCTCAGAGTCGACTGAACCGACGTGCAACACGCTGAGCGTCGATGAGACGTGGTGAACTTTCAAAACGTGCACACGGAGCAAGAAGCTGCGGAGAAGCGTCTGACAACACAAGCAGAGATTCCCCGTCTGTCCTCGGCTCCTCTGCACATCACGGCGGACGTCCTGCAAAAACGCACCAGCCTCCAGGAAGCCCGACGAGTTCCAACCGGTCCCAGAGGATTCTCCGGGGAGCGTTACGGCAAACCGATCTCTGCTCGTATCAGAAAAACACCGGGAGACACACGAACCCGGCATGTGTGAGCTCTGGATGGATGCCAGAGCGTGTGAGCGTGCTCAGACAGGACCGAGGCCCTCAGGTGTTCTGAGTATTTCTGTCTCACCGTGTGTCACTTTCAAACTGGAAAAACATTAACGCGTCATGAAGTCAGTCTGACGGGGTTTTAAATAGGGTTTGGCGCAACATTCAGCCGACTTAGAGGCTGATTTAGCAACGTCTTTAGGTAAAAGGGCAAAATACATCCATACAATACAAACACATCTATTAACCTTTTAAAACTCGCAATGGAACACAAAGATAACAGAGATGACTTGGATTAAGTTTTAAGTATTATTATCAACTGTTGTAGTCTTTGTGTATGTTTGTTTGTAACATTTATCAGTCCCTCCAGGAATTCTCGATGCTGCGATCGCAACAATTAACGTAAATTCAACCAATCTCCATGAATTCTGCGCCACCTTCCAATTTCGTCCAATCACTGCAACTTTTCCGCAATTTTGTCCCGCCTCCCGTGAGTTCCACCAATCACAGCAGTCCCCAGTAATGCACGTACCTCACCGGATTCACTTCCTTGTTTATGGTTTGAAGATACAGATGCAACAAAAACTACTGCAGAACAATTCCCTGATGTTCTTCACCAAAGCGGAGCTAAACTGTTTTCACCCCGTGGAATATTGAGGTGGAACACAAACCAAAACCATCCACTGACAAACACTTTTCTACCGTAAACATATCAGGAGAATGGGTGAAACCAGCGGACCACAGACCAGACAAACCACCGTGATGAAGCTGTTGCATCCAGATCTGTGGCAGCACTGAAACAATGAAGGTCAGTTAGATTCATTAACTGACGTGACGAGCTGTGAGCGTGTGTGTGTGAACACGCGTGTGCCAGGATGTGAAATTAACTTTTTAAACTTTTAAAATTTTTAATGAATTAAACAAAACAAAGTAAAAAATGCAACTTTTTAGCCATTTTTTTACCGTCTCCCGCATTTTCATCGCAACAAATACGCTTAAAACATCGCAATTTTTTAGAAAAGCTGCCGCGAATTCAGACATTTTAGGAGCAACAATCCGGAAAAACACCCAAGAAATCCTGGAAGGACTGATTAAGAGGGAATGTAATTGATCTGCAAACCTGGAACCATTTACAGATCAGAGAAGATCATCTTTTCTGATGTATTTAACATTTGCTACTGCAGATACATCAAGAAATGACAGCAAATGCCCTGTTGTTGTTTTTATATTGTAGATTCACCGCTGGACATTTTCGGTCACAGATTTACCATCAAATAACTGAAAATAACTACAAATGCATGAGAAACAACAGAAAATGTCCATTTTTGTGACGGAATAACAATTAAATTTCAGAAAACTGACCTATTTTTTATTTAATTTATAGAAAACTGTGATTTTAAAAAAATATATTATTATCTTTAAGTAATTCTTTATTTTATTTATTTATTATTGTATTATTTTACACACACACGTATAGATTTCTATGGATACATCATTAAATAAAAGCAAATGTTCTGTTTTTTTATGTCCTATTTCTCATTTTATAGATTTTTCATTTACCTTTTTTGTTTTTAAATCATAGATTTACCTTTTAATGTCAGAAAATGTCCAGTTTTTCCACTTCCCATACACAATCTAATCCTATTTCTCTAATAAATTTCCCATCAAATAACTAAAAAACCACTATGGATACACGGCTGTCTAATGGGAAATGGACATTTTTCAAAATAAGAGATTTAACATTAAGTAAAAGAAAATGTCCTGTCGTGTTTTTTTTTTTTTTTTTTTTTTTACTGTAGATATTCCATTAAACAATAGCAAGTGTTTTATTTTAAAGATTTATTATTTTTTTATTTTAGATAAACCAATAAATTACAGGAATTGTCCAGTTGTCCTGTTTTTTCATTTTATACATTTTCGCTGTTTGTTGTTGTTTATTTTTATCATGGATTCATTGTTAAATTACAGAAAATGTCCTGTTTTTCCACTATAGACGCACAATTAAATGACATTTCCATTTTTCACTAGCCGTTGTTTAATTGCATGTCTGCAGTGAGAAAGTAGGACGTTTTCTGTTTTTAAAATGTACATTTAAGATTTTTTTTTTAAAGTACATCTTATAAATCAGTGGAATACAAAATGCAAATGTTAAACAAATCTTAAAATGTCAGAAGCAACATGTGGGCATCTCCATTTACACTTACAGTCCAGGTTTCCTGTTGGACACCAGGATTTATTTTGTTTTTTAAACTGAGGACGGACTGTAAATTACCAGTAAGATTCCAGGTATTTACTTATGGAACACGGAGTGCAGCGAGTAAATCTCAGATGTGTCGAGCAGCTAAAACAGAACTTTACCTGACGGGTGATTTACCTGAAGCTGAGGTGTGCGTGTCGACGTGTGCTGAAGGGTTTCGGTCCGAAGGCTCTGCTCTGACAGCTTAATGACCGGCTGTCCACACATCACTTCACTCGGCTTCTGTGGAAGGAGGAAGCAGAAAAACAACCAGGAGAAGCTGCTGGAAAACGTACAGAACCGCAGTAAAACCCCGAAGACGCACCGGAAGGTTCTGCTGTTAATCTTCCTCCGAGGCGCAAAAGGTCTCAGAGCAGCAGCTGGTGGAAGCAGCCGAAGAGCTGAAGCAACACATTTTCTGCATGTGACTGAGGGGAAAGGAAGGTGGGCTCTGTGTGCAGAATGCAATGCATGCAACAACACTGCAAAAACAGCACACAAACTGACAAAAACGAGACACAAACTGACAAAAATGAGATATAAAATTACAAAAATGAGACACAAAATAACAAAAATGAGATATAAAATGACAAAAATGAGGCACAAGAAAACAAAAAAGAGACAAAACAACATAAATGAGACACGAAACGACAAAAACACTGACACAACATGACGTAAACGAGGCACAAATGAAAAACGAGACTTTAAACACCAGCAAGGACACACAAAAGAAGACACAAAATGATAAAAATGAGACACAGACAATAAAAATAACACAAACAATAAAAATGAGACACAAAATGACACAAGTGAGACATGAAATGACAAAAATGAGACACGAAATGATAAAAATGAGACATAAAACAACAAAAACGAGACAAGAAAACAAAAAAATGAGAAAAAAATGACAAAAATGAGACATAAAACAGCAGCAAGGAGACACAAAACAAGACATGAAGTGACACAAATAAGAAACAAAATGACAGAGATTAGGCAAAACTGTCCCAACAAGACAGGAAACAACTTAAACAAGACACAAAATGAGAAAGAAAACAACAAAAATGAGCCACAAACTGACAAAAGTGAGATATAAAAAGAAAAACAACACACAGATGAGACACAAAACGACAAAACACTGACACAACATGACGCAAACGAGGCACAAATGAAAAGCGAGACTTTAAACACCAGCAAGGACACACAAAAGAAGAAACAAAATGATAAAAATGAGACACAAAATGACAAAAATGAGACACGAAATGACAAAAATGAGACACGAAATGATAAAAATGAGACACGAAACGGCAAAAATGAGACACAAAACAGCATAAATGAGACATGAAACGGCATAAATGAGACATGAAATGACAAATATCAGACACAAAATGATAAAAATGAGACAGAAAATGACACAAATGAGACAAAATGATAGACAAAATGACAAAAATGACAAAACGATAAAAATGAGACACAAAATGATAAAAATGAGACAAAATGATAAAAATGAGAGAACATGACAAAAATGAGACACAAAATGACAAAAATAAGACATGAAATGACAAAACTGAGATGCAAAACGATAAAAATGAGACACAAAATGACACAAATGAGACACAAAATGACACAAATGAGACACAAAATGATAAAAATGAGACACAAAATGACACAAATGAGACACAAAATGACACAAATGAGACACAAAATGATAAAAATGAAACAGAAAATGACCCAAATGAGACAAAATGATAAATGAAATGACAAAAATGAGACAAAACGACAAAAATGAGACACGAAATGATAAAAATGAGAGAACGTGACAAAAATGAGACACAAAATGACAAAAATAAGACATGAAATGACAAAACTGAGACACAAAATGATAAAAATGAGACACGAAATGACAAAAATGAGACACAAAATGACACAAATGAGACACGAAATGATAAAAATGAGAGAGAAAATGACAAAAATGAGACACAAAATGACACAAATGAGACAGAAAATGACAAAAATGAGAAACAAAATGATAAAAACGAGACACAAAACAACAGAAAGGAGGAAAACCGCCCCAACAAGACATTACCCAAGAGACACCAATGAAAAAGGAGACACAACATGACACATATAGGATGCAAACAACAACAACAACAACAACGAGGTGCAGCATGAAGCTCTCTGAGCAGCAGCTGGTCGAAGAGCTGAAGCGTCACGGAAAGAGGAAGGTGGTCTTTGAGAGTCTTTGTGAGTCTTTGTGTGCAGCGTGGAGCCCTCAGCTGTGTCACCTCTGAAAACGCTGATGAGAAAATGAAAACAAAGGTGGAGGAGGCTGCAGACTGGGACAGGAACACCTGCTGCTGCTGTAAATACCGACAGGACAACTGAATCTGCATCTGCAATAAGGAAACACACACGAAGCTGCAGCTCGACTCTTACGGTGAATCTGAAACACATCCGGGGAGGCGTCGGTGTTTCGGTGCTCAGCTCTGCCTCTAAAATCTAAATAAATCTGTTCCTGACAGCTTCATGAGGCTCCACCTGATTATCAGCGCAGATGATCTGAGTTTATGAACCGCAGCAGCCGCCGGGTTCACAGACGTACAAGCAGCAGCAGAAAGTCAGCGCAGAGGAGACGGACGGACCGGAGTCAGGAGATGAATTACTGTACAAACAGACACATTCTAACAGTGGTTTTACAAAACACCGTTGAAAAATGTTAAATATGGAGCAGCTTGGAGCCGAAAACAAGAATGACTGATAACATCAGGCTGCCTTGAAAAGAGACGGTGGGAAGTGAACAAAAAAATTCAACAAAAAACACACAAACAAGACACAATATGGTAAAAACAAGACATGCAACAACAAGAGAGACACAAAATGACAAAAGTGGGAGAAAAAATGAGAGAAACTGACACAAATAAGACACACACACAAAAATAAGACATAAAAAAACGCAATGAGACGTAAAACAACAACGACGCAGACACGAACAAGACACAAAAGGAAAGTGGGACACAAATGAAAAATAAGACACAAAACAACACAAGTGACACAGTAAACAAAAAAAGGATACAACAAGACAAAAAAGAGACACAAATGAAAACACGTTAGTCAAAAAAAGACAAAAATAAGACACAAAACAAAACAAACAGGACACAAAACGACAAAAGTGAGACACAAAATGACAAATATAAGAAAAAAGGACACAAAATGACGAAAATGAGACACAAAATGATAAAAATGAGACATAAAATGACATAAAATGTGAAACAAAAAGAAAAAAACACAAAATGACAAAAATTAGACAAGAAATGACAAAAATTAGACATTAAATGTCAAAAATTTAAAACAAAATGCCAAAAATTAAACACAAAATGATAAAAAATTAGTCACAAAATGTCAAAATTTTACACAAAATGTCAAAAATTAGACACAAAGTGTCAAAAATTAAACACAAAATGATAAAAATTAGTCACAAAATGTCAAAATTCGACACAAAATGTCAAAAATTAGACATGAAATGACAAAAATGAGACACAAAATGTCAAAAATGAGACACAAAATGACAAAAATTAGACACAAAATTTCAAAAATGAGACACAAAATGAAAAAAAATTAGACACAAAATGTCAAAAATGAAAAACAAATTGACAAAGACCAGACACAAAATAGCACATATGAAAAACAAGACACAAAACAGAAGAAAAGAGATGACGAATGAAAAATGAAACACAAAACAACAGCAAGGAGACAAAATGACACAAACAAGACATTAATCAACAAAAACGAAACAAACATCGACAAAAACGAGACACAAAATGTCACAAATGAAACACAAAATGACAAAAATTAGACACAAAATGTCAAAAATGAGACACAAAATGACAAAAATTAAACAAAAAATGTCAAAAATTAAACACAAATCGACAAAGACCAGACACAAAATAGCACATATGAAAAAACAAGACACAAAACAGAAGAAAAGAGACGACGAATGAAAAATGAGACACAAAACAACAGCAAGGAGACACAAAATGACACAAACAAGACACTAATCAACAAAAGCGAAACACAAATCGACAAAAACGAGACACAAAATAACACAAATGAGACGTAAAATGACAAAAATGAGACACAAAACAACAAAAATGAGGCACAAAAAACCGACACCCTACTACAGTTAATGTTGATTACAGTTGCAGCACCATATAAATGCAGTTTATTACTGTAAAGTCTAGCTACAGTATTAAACTGTAAACCTCATATTCTGCTGTAGAGGCTGAAATCTATTTTCTAATAATGAACTGATGAAATAAATTAAAACTGTAACGCTGTAAAAAGCCAGTATTTGACAGTAACTGTACAGAAACGTAACAAAGGGATAAATACTAACGATAAGAGGAGGATCCTGGGAATAATTAGACAAACAAGAGAAGGAAGAAGGCGACAGGCGGCTGCAGAGGTCTGACAGGAAGACAGAGCAGCACATTCCTTCATCCTCCTCATCCTCCTCATCCTCCTGCTCTGAACAGCAGCTGGGACAGGTGTGCTCTACGACGCCTCCCGGTGTGTGTGTCTGTGTGTGCTGAGTCTGCACTGCCTTGTTGTGTGTAATTACTGAGATCAGAAAACTGCTCGTAATGACAAAAATAGTGAAGGCAACACACACACACACACACACACACACACACACACACAGGCTGAAGGATGTGTGCAGTTTGAGGTCTCAGGAAACAGAGGGATCCTGTTTGTGACTCGGACTCATTGTTCAGCTGCTAACGCAACGCGACACACACTCTCACATGTACACACACTCACATGTACACAACACACACTCACATGTACACACACTCACGCATGTACACACACTCACGCATGTACACACACTCACATGTACACACCCCACACACAGCTCATGTTACAGCTGGCTGCAGACCAAAGACTCATCAGTGTAAAGTTTCCTGCACAACATTTAACACGCTGCAACCCGACGCTGATGAGCCCACGCCCTGCTTAGTGTCTAGTTTGTGTCATGTTGGGTCTGGTTTTTGTTGTTTAGTGTCTCATTTTGTTTCATTTTTAAGATTTTGTGTCTCATTTGTGTCATTTCATGTCTCATTTGTCTCATTTTGTCTCATTTGAGTCATTTCATGTCTCATTTGTCTCATTTTGTCTCATTTGAGTCATTTCATGTCTCATTTGTCTCATTTTGTTTCATTTGTGTCATTTTGTGTCTAATTTTTGTTGTTTTGTGTCTCGTTTTTGTCATTTTGTGTTTCATTTTTGACATTTTGTTTCATTTTTATCGTTGTGTCTCATTTTTTTCATTTTGTGTTTCATTTTTATCATTTTGTGTTTCATTTTTATTGTTTCGTGTCTCATTTTTGTCATTTTGTCTCATTCGTGTCATTTCGTGTCTCATTTTTATCGTTTGTGGCTCATTTTTGATATTTGTCTCATTTTTGACATTTTGTGTTTCATTTTTATCGTTTTGTCTCATTTTTTTCAATTTCATGTGTCATTTTTTTGTCATTTCGTATCTCATTTGTATCATTTTGTGTCTCACTTTTCTCATTTTGTGCCTAATTTTTTGTCATTTGGTCTCATTTCTATCATTTTCTGTCTCGTGTCGTTTTGTGTCTTATTTGCGTCATTTTTGTTTAATTTTTTCATTTTGTGTCGTTTTTGTCCATTTTTTCTCATTTTGTGTCATTTTGTGTCTCGTTTGTGTCATTTTATGTCTCATTGTTGTCATTTTGTGTCTCATTCGTGTGTTGTTTCTCATCTCATTTTTTATTTGTCTCATTTGTGTCAGGTTGCATCTGGTTTTTGTTTATTTGTGTCTCATCTTTGTCGCTTTCTGTCTTTTTTTTCACGTTGGGTCTGATTTTTGTTGTTCAGTTTCTTATTTTTGTCTATTTGTCACGTTGGTGTCATTTTATGTCTTGTTTTAATAACTTTGTGCCTATTTTTTGTCATTTCGCATCTTATTTTTTGCTATTTTGTAATTTGTGTCTTGATTTGACGTTTCGTGCCTCGTCGTGCCTCTCCTTTCTCCTGTTTTGTGTCTCGTTGTTCATTTATGTCTTGTTCGTGTCATTTTGTGTCGTCTTTTCCTTTGTTTTACGTCTCATTTTACATGTGTCCTGTTGTCCCTGTCTTTTGCCCTTTTGTGTCTCATTTTAATGATTTTAGGTCTTAATTTTATCGTGTGGCTGATTAATGTGAATGTTTTAAGGTAATTTATCCACATTTTCACTGCTGAAGCCACATTGCTAGTGGTTTTTACAATAAGTTATGACACAACAAAATAATGTGGGACAGGATGGTGCAGGCGAGTGAGTCAGAGTGCAGCAGTAAATGGGAGCTTTGTGAGTAGAAATTAGTCACTTCGGAGGAAAATGAATTAGTAAATAATGAGTTCAGGACAAGATGAGGGAGGGCTGTGGTTGTTGTTGATTCCTCTAAAGGGAGGCAGACATCAGGGACAAAGAGTCAGACAGCCTGTTCAGACACACCCCTCATTAGAAAGTGGAAGAAAGAACAGCCGGGCACAACATGACACGAATGGAAAACAAGACACAGGACAAGATAAAGGACTCACAAAATGAGACAACACAAACAAGACTCAACAGAAAAGTGAGGCACAAAATGCATCGTACGAAAAAAAGACACTAATTAATATCAAGACACAAAACAACAGAAAGGAGGCAAATTTGTTCCGAAGACACGTTAAACTACACAAATAAGACACAAAAGAAAAATGCGACATGAAATGGCAAAAGCAAGACGCAAAACCAGCCTTAAAACCCAAAGTGCTCCTGCAGAACCTCTTCCACAGGGCAGTTTTTGGGGTAGGAAAACTGCCTACGCTTCTCCTCTCTCTTACGCCGCCATCCATCCATCCATCATCTGTACACCGCTTAAGGGTCACGGGGGGGCTGGAGTCTATCCCAGCCAACTCAGGCGAAGGCAGGGGACACCATGGACAGGTCTCCAGTCTATCACATGGCTACATATAGAGACAGACAATCAAGACACTCTCATTCACACCTACAGACAATTTAGAATCAACAATTAACCTCAGCATGTTTTAGGACTGTGGGAGGAAGCTGGAGTACCTGGAGAAAACCCACAAACTCCACACAGAAAGATCCCAGGCGTCCTAACCGGGACGCGAACCGGGGATCTTCTAGCTGTGAGGCGACGCTGCTAACCACCTACATCACAGTCCTCTAACATAACAAACCTCTATTGTTCTGCTTCCTCCATAGATCTGGAGTTATGTCTAGTTTCGGTGCACTGACCCTTACAGAAGCATCACATGAATTTCACGTGTGCAAAAACACACCCAGGTTTCACTCACATCCACCATGAAAGTGTTCCAAAACCACCTATTTCACATGTGATTTTTAACGTGTTTGCACACACGAAGTTTCACCTGTTCTGGACCACGTGTGTTTTTGCACATGTGAAATTCATGTAAGGGGAGAGTCGACGTCGCAGCTGCAGGATCCGACACCGCAGTGAAAACAGAAAGGCTACAAGGGCTGTCCTTGTAAACTTTCACAAGACCTCCTGTCAGTGGGTGGGATGTGTCAGGCAGCAGGTGAAGAGTCTGGACAGAAAGAAGGAAAACGTGCAGCAAGAGCGAGGATCTGAGGGGCTTCGGCAAGCTGTGATGGCAGACAAGAGGGTCAGAACATCACAGAAGATCTCTAGACTAGCATTCCAGAGCGTTCTAATGCACTATAAAGGTGGAACAGCTGATGCAGTAGTTCTCTAGTCAGTTCCAAGTCATGACTGAAACCAAAGAGCTCATTGAGGACCTCCAGTTGCACATTGTTGCTGCTCACAAGACGTTTAAAGGCTATAAAGTCATATCCAAGTCCAAGGAGTTCCTCACTGAGAAACATGTCAAAGGGCTGCCAGGAAGACAGACGTGAGCCCTGCACTGGAACAATGGTAGAGGCCAAGAACAATCCAAGGACCAGCACCAAGAGCATCCTGATGAATGTGAGCAGTTCTGGTAGCAACATGTCCATCAGAAGAACAAGGCTGGTCTCCATGGATCAGACCAAGGAGGACTCCACTTCTCCAAGACAGACACACTAAAGCTCAGCTGGACCTGCAGCACTTCTCTAGTCAGCTACTGCTCAGTTACAAGTCTTCTTCCTGGTGTCTTTCTAGTGGTTGGCCGCAGCTTTATGTATGACTAGGTCTTCTCCAGTACATTGTGCAGCACTACCACATCTCATGAGATGTTCCATGGTCTCGGGCTCACCGCACACACAAGCATCAGTGGTTGACATTTTCCACTTCTTCATGGACACCTTACAGCGTCCTTCACCAACCAGCAGATGGTTCAATGCCTTCCAGACAGCCCAAGGTTGTTTGTGGCCCGTAGCAAGGCGTTCATTGGGGGGATGCCTCTGGGTTGACTGGCTGCTGTAGCTGTTCCACTGGTTATGCCATAGGTTGATTCTGGCGTCGGTTGGTGTGGTCTAAAGGTCCTCAGCTGAATCCAAGAAACTACTCCTGGAGCTGAGCTGCTTATGGGGGGTGGAGTGTTCGTGGAGTGGATGCTGGTTGTTGTTGGCCAGCTTTGTTGACGACCGACCGCCAACGACAGTCAAGTTCTTCTCAATTACAAGTCATGTCTGAAGCAAACGAGGAAACATTCAGACTGTGGAGGAAAACATCAGGCGGTCTGCAGAAGAACTGCTCCTTGGGCAGCGTTGGAGCTTCCAACAAGACAACGATGAGAAACATGGAGCCAAAGTGGAGAAGAAATGGTGGAGAGGAAACAATGAGAAGATGCTGGAGCGGCCCAGCCAGAGTCCAGACCTGAATCCATCCAGGGTCTGAGGAGGAGCTGAAGAGCAGAGTGATGGAGAGGAAGCCTTCAAAGAGCTGGAGATGGAACCTTGGAGGAACTAAACCCCAGTGGAGACCTGAAGAAAGACTGTTAGACACTAGAAGTATTGGTGGACTGATGTGGAGGAAGATAAAGGCTTTGACACTGATTACTGAGGAAGAGGAGGAATGATTTTGGCCTAACACAACGTCTTACTGTCTTTTGGCACTTGTTTATATCATTTTTAACCAGAAGAAACCTGGTGATCAAATAAAAAGTACCAATAAATTAAAAATCTGGCATGGGGATGAATCATTTCAGGCCTCAAAGATCTCTAGATAGACACTTGGAGGAACTCAGTCCCAGTGGAGACATGCAGAAAACTTGCAGCTTGGTGTGAATAAATGTGGGTTTAACTGTAAGTATAAAACCTGAGCGGCCTGATTGGAAAACGACACTGAAAGAACCAAATTGAAATTTTAGTTTCACCGCTTTCCGTCTCATATCTACACCTTCAGCTTCCCCCCCTTGTTCTGCTAATTTATCTCCACCTCCAGCCGCCTCTTGAGCCGCTACACAACAACTCCGACACAATGCCTGTGTGTGTGTGTGTGTTACGCCAGCCTCTATCGGAGTCTTTGAGCTCAGGAAGAGGCCGGCGTAACACACACACACTCGTGGGATGAGAACCTCCGGCGTGGCCTTTCCCACCGCTGCCCTTCTCTGAACCAACACACTCGTACAAACACACTCGTTCGCACCGCCGCGCCATCAAACGGGGCCTTTTGTCTTTCCTCTTGCGCAACCGCTACAATCACACACTTATCTGCGCACATCTGCACGGGGGCTCGTTACCGCAACCACAACAAACCCCCCGCCTCCCTCGCTGCATGCACAGAGTCGAGCACGCCATGTTCTCCGCTCAGCAGCCGACGAGTAAAGCTAGTGAATGAGAACGGACACTTTGATTTACCCTTATCAAGTTTAATAATCCAACCAGCCACCACAGAATTAGCAAACATTCATCCTTGTAAACAAACTCTTATGGTGTTAATTTTATTCCATCTTATAAAAATAGTAAACACTATTTGGTTCACATCGTATATATATATATATATATAGATAGATATAAAAAAGGTTCTGCTTAGAAAAGATCTCCACACAAACATCACTGCCACTGATATGATCCAATGTTCTGTCTACATGGTTACACAGAGGCATGAGCACATGAATTATTACGCAGAAGAATAAGACACATTTCACGTGTGAGTACCAGGGAATGGGAGATAATAATAATAATATACGTGTAATTGAAATAGCAGCCGACGAGTAACAACGCCACAAAATCTTTGGCTAGTGTGAGACGAGGTTCGGTCCAGCTCACCGGATTCCTGACGTGTGGCCGGACCAGTAAATGCCACTGAGCTTTAATGGCAGGCGTGATCTAACAGAAGGCACTTGAAGACACGCAGAGAGCAGCGAACAGCTGCAGGACAGTAACAGTTTGACTGCATTTAAGACATCAGAGTTTATCCTCTTTTTTTTTAGCTGTAAAGCCCCTTTCAGACATGCAAAACTTCCTGTTGATCCAAACGAGCGAGCACCAGGCCCGGTCTTCTGTAAAAGCTGCAATATTATAAAGTCGTACCGAGTCGCGCTTCACTTTCAGCACGGCACGTTAATGGATAAACAAACAAGCGGCATACTTGAAGCAAACTGAGGAAGATTTTTTCTACATAAGACACTATTTTCGTGCCCTTCTCGTTCACTTTGCTCTACTATTTCACTTCTTTTGCAAACTGAAATGTCCATGAAGTAAAACTTGACCGCAATAAAGACACAATCTGTAACAGGCCAGATTAAGGAGATTCACCATTAATGACTGTAATCCAGAAGCTAAAGTTTAGCTTGTTGCTCCCAACTGTTTAGCAGCGTTTCCTCTGAGCATATTAAATACCTGCACCATCAGACAGCAGCAGCAATTTTATCTAATTACTTATAATTATACATAATACCCCACATGGAGACAGGATGGATCAGGACCTAACAGTAGCTGGACTTTAATTTGTTGCTTCCAGTAGTTTAGGATTATTTCCTCTGAGTTTATTAAACAACTGCAGCACCAGTAACTTTATTAATTACTTTAAATTATAAATTATTCCTGGCATGGAGACAGGATGGATCAGGATCTAACAGGAGCTGGAGTTTAATTTGTTGCTCCCAGTTGTTTGGGATTATTTCCTCTGAGTTTATTAAAAACCTGCAGCAGCAACTTTGTTAATTACGTATAATTATAAATGTTCCCTGGCATGGAGACAGGATGGATCAGGATCTAACAAGAGCTGGAGTTTAATTTGTTGCTTCCAGCTGTTTAGGTTTATTTCCTCTTAGTGTATTAAATAACTGCAGCATCAAACAGCAGCAGCAATTTTATTACTTACAATAATAAATGATCCCTGACATGGAGACAGGATGAATCAGGATCTTACAGTAGCGGAAGTTTAATTTGTTGCTCCCAGTTGTTTAGGATTATTTCCTCTGAGTTTATTAAAAACCTGAAGCATCAGAGAGAGAGAATAAGCTTTGTTAATTATGTATAATTATAAATTATTCCTGACATGGAGACAGGACGGATCAGGATCTAACAGTAGCAGGACTTTAATTTGTTGCTCCCAGTTGTTTAGGAGCGTTTCCTCTGACGTTATTAAATATCTGCAGCACCAGTAGCTTTATTAATTACTTTAAATTATAAATTATTCCTGACATGGAGACATGATGGATCAGGATCTAACAGGAGCTGGAGTTTAATTTGTTGCTTCCAGTTGTTTAGGATTATTTCCTCCGAGTTTATTAAATACCTGCAGCAGCAACTTTGTTAATTACGTATAATTATAAATGTTCCCTGGCATGGAGACAGGATGGATCAGGATCTAACAAGAGCTGGAGTTTAATTTGTTGCTTCCAGCTGTTTAGGTTTATTTCCTCTTAGTGTATTAAATAACTGCAGCATCAAACAGCAGCAGCAATTTTATTACTTACAATAATAAATGATCCCTGACATGGAGACAGGATGAATCAGGATCTTACAGTAGCGGAAGTTTAATTTGTTGCTCCCAGTTGTTTAGGATTATTTCCTCTGAGTTTATTAAAAACCTGAAGCATCAGAGAGAGAGAATAAGCTTTGTTAATTATGTATAATTATAAATTATTCCTGACATGGAGACAGGACGGATCAGGATCTAACAGTAGCAGGACTTTAATTTGTTGCTCCCAGTTGTTTAGGAGCGTTTCCTCTGACATTATTAAATGCCTGCAGCACCAGTAACTTTATAAATTACTTTAAATTATAAATTATTCCTGGCATGGAGACAGGATGGATCAGGATCTAACAGTAGCAGGACTTTAATTTGTTGCTCCCAGTTGTTTGGGATTATTTCCTCTGAGTTTATTAAATACCGGTAGCATCAGACAGCAGTTATCAACTTTATTACTTACTTATAACTATAAATGACACCCAACACGGACAGTGACAGTTTATCAGCTGCAGGTAAACTAATTTCAGGTCCTGAGCTCCATCACAGGATATTCTAATTTTACCGTTGATAAAGTCGTAGTTAGATTATCGTCACACGTGCACTGAATTTTTAATGTCTAGGAAATCATAAGTAAACTACGGTTTTAGTTATTTGGATTGTTTAGATTTAGGCTTTTGGTTTTTTTTTAGTACATTATTATTTATATTCTTGTTTTTTATATATTTTTTATCATCTAATTGTTATTTTAAAACTTTATTTCATTGTTCTCGTTTACCCTCTATTTACTGATTTATTTTAATGATATACTTTGACTATATTACCCTGTATTTCCTTTTATTCCACTTGTGCTTCACCCTAAGCCAGATGGAACATTTCACTATTATATCTGGTGCTGTACTACTAATTTATTTTGAAAATCTTCTACCATGTTTGGATTGTCCAGCCTTCTGTTATTAAGTGCTCTTCCTGAGTTCTTTTTCTTGCCCCGTGTGGTTTTAAAAGGTGCTTATTGTTATTCTCATTATTATTGGTTGCACTGTCAAATGTAGTCACCGTGGTGTCTGATTGAAGCCGTGAGGAACACAATAACGGATTAGTTTTGTCTGAACGGCGGAATAACGTCGGTTTAACAGCCTGATAAAGCAGCGACATCCTCCATCTTCATGTCTGAAAGGGGCTCGACTGCATTTCATTGCTCCCCTTCCCCCCCCGAAAAGTAAACACAACACAATTGCCGTTATCGCCACTTTACAAGCGGCGTCACTCAGCGAGTCCCGATGCCCTCCTCTGCCGCACTCTATTAAAAAGACAAGACGAGTGACGGGCAGAGCTTCGCCTTCCACTCATCTCTTTGCATAACCGCCCCCCTCCTGTCCTCATATATGCATGGGCTTATAGGAAGGCGAGCTCTGATTGACGGACGCAAACCTCCAGAAGAGATAAAATCTGATGAGGCTGGTGAAGATTCCAGGTGTGTTTGGAACCTGCAATAAAAAAACAACACAGAGGAGTGTCATTATTTCGATCCCGAGGGCTGATTTCGCTGGCACACGCTCAGATTCGAGTGCACATTTGCCGCGTCGTACCACAATGTAGTAGTCGTTCAGCTGGAGGCCGTAGAGAACCCAGGAGGTGGAGGTGAAGAAGGTCGCTACAGTCAGGGGGAAGGACAGGCACTGGACGTTACCACTGCGCACTATTTCCACCTGAGAGGGAAGAAAACGGGAGGAGAGGAGCAACAATCAGTCAGAAAATGGGCTTTAAAGCTGCTTTAATCAGAGTTTTTAGATCTATATAGGATCAAAAGTCCATCCATCATCTATACACCGCTTAATCCTCTGTAGGGTCGCAGGGGGCAAGCCGGAGTACCCGATGAAAACCCACGCTGCACAGGGAGAACATGCAAACTCCACACAGAAAGATCCCAGGCGTCCTAACCGGGACGCGAACCGGGGATCTTCTAGCTGTGAGGCGACGCTGCTAACCACCTGAACCACATGTACCTGCATGCCACAATAATACAAAACTAAACATAAAGAATACTTTAATTTTAAATTCTTGGCCACAAAAATGAAAATAAAGTTAATTTAGTTGAACTTTCGTAACTGATTGAACAGGTTTGACAAGCTGAAGCACAAAATCAGAAGTCTTGGTCGACAGTCTGATCCAAGTTCTGGAATTTTGAAATAGTTCTCCAAATATAAGTAAGAGAAACAGATAATAACAGCGAAAATTTCAGGTTTTTATCTTTGATAGTTGCTGAGATATTGTTGTTCAAATGGCCTCAAATTTCAATGTTAGAAAAAAAACCTGCTGAAAGTGGGTCAACGAGCAGTTTTTAAAACATTTATCCCGGAAAGTATTTGCTATAGGAAGCTGAAATTTCACAAATATATCTATATAAATATTATAAAAATTGTAATACAAAACGTGCAGTCCAAAATGTGCAAAATAAGAATGTAAAAGGTGGTGTCTGTGGTGATTTTGCAGTGTTTGTGTGTTGTGTTTTAGGATATTTTTGAAGAATTACATTAGAAAAGTCAGTGAAAACAGAAAAATTTGAGGAAAAAATATCCAATTTTGCTGACTTGAGGTGGTTTTTGACTTTATTGGGACTTCATTAGGAGAGAGAAACACCTTCTCTAAATAAGTTCTGACGTAGCAAGAACTTATTTAACACTTATTTAGCAAGAACGTAGCTTTAACTCAACTTTAAATGCTGTTTTTTTCATTATCTTTGTCTCTAGACAGCATTAAACGTGTCCGACACAAGCTGACATGAAAGAATCACTACATCTTTCCCAACTTAAAAAAATCCCTGATAAAACAAAATAAACTTCGCATCATTTTTCTTTTTTTTAAATATTTTTTGGGGACTGAACCTACTAGGTAACACCCTAATTCAGTGACTTACACGGCAGCCCAGCATTTGTCTTTTTGAAATGGAGAAAGTTTTATCCCTTCGTTCTTCTTCAAGGCGTTTCAGCAGTTAGCTAACAGCTAGCTTTGTTTCGGGCTTCTTCTATTCTGTTTATAACAGCCATGTTAGTTGTAGCTGGGGTGGGACAAAATATCGATACAGTGATAGATCGTCGTCCCTCCTCGTGCGATATGAGCATCGATACGCTGGCGTCAAATATCAATACTACAATTAACCTAATAAGGCGCTCTAATAAGATGCTCTTTCCCCAGCATCACTACTTAATGTCTCCACTTGGTGGCGTTTATCACATGAATGAGGGAGACTGGAGCGGAAATGAATCGGCCCAAGAAGAGTTTGTACAGGTATAATGGAGGACAGCAACGCTACCGTAAGAGACGCCCCATCCACGTTTAGGTCCAAAGTGTGGACCCATTTGGGCTTTCATTGAGGGAACAAGGAAGATGGACAAAGACTACGTCATATGCAAGAAGTGCCTCGCCAAAGTAAAACACACAGGCGACACCACCAACATCCAACCCGACTTTCAACGATGGCGACGATATCGTGATGTATCGTTTTGTGATATATCGATTATCGCAGCATCGTGATCGTATTGGTATCGTGAGCCATGCATCGCGCGTCGTATCGTGACGTACCCTGTGGTTCCCGCCCCTACTTACAGCGCCACCTTCTGGTGACGCAGCCTAGCTTGCTAGCTCAAAAGCAGCTAATGGAAATTCACATTTTCTTTCTTTGTTCTATTTTTGAGACTTTCGCCTCAAATTCGCCTCACAATTTTACAGAAATACAGCCACTGTAGTGTCTTTCAGCTCGTCATTTTGGTAAAACAGTGCACAATTTTATCCTATTGATACCATTTTAGCAACATTTCACATCAGAAATGCTTGTAAGATGGTTGTGCAGCTTCGGAATCCCTCTTCATATCCTCAGACACTTTTAATAATAGGAGGATGGATTGTGAGTCGTTACCAGAAAGCTACAAGCAAAACTGAATCAGGAGGTCTGTAATTGCGATCTGTGCTTTAAACACAGACCCTGGGTGGTAATTTCACCTTCCAGCTTTGCAAAACCTGCGTGATTCTCCGTCTGACTGCTGAAGTTCATTCCTTTGTGTAATTTTCCCTTTAAAAAAATCCCCCCACGTGTCTAAATCTCAGTAACAGACGGCGAACGACGGCTACAAGCGTCGTATAAATCTGGAAACCCCGTGTAAAAAGCTGCTTCCACCTCTGGAATGTGCTGCGCCGTTAAAGGGGGACAGCTCAAGGTTCGCTCAACTGCAAGGAGGACAAATGCGACCGAGGGGATGAGACGCAAACAGAGACAGAGACCGAGAATAACAGGAAGACAGATGAAGGAAAGAAAGGCAGGAAACCGGGCGACTGGGGGTCGGTTGGAGCTGAGAGGCAGATGGAGGGAAGGAGGCAAACAGGATAGAAGACGGAGCCACAGGATGATACAAAGAGACAAAAGGAAAGAGAAGGGATTTATTCCTTCACTGGTGAATTAAAGCTGAGCACATGTGAGGTGAAGTGAACTGCTGCTGTTTCAGTGACGCAAAGAAAACACGTGTTGCTGCTGCTGAAAATAAGGTGCAAGCGAATTCTTTAAGTCCCAATGAAATGTGAAAATAGCTTTAACAACACACCCAGTGCTTAGTGATGACTACTCCATTCAGGCTCTGACAAAGTGGATTTTCCTGCTGCACAGCGTGAAAGCTTTCAACGTGAGTCTTTACTTTTAGAAGTTAAATAAAGTCTCAATTTCTAGAGGATCAAAAGTCGCCTTTTTGCCATTTTTGATGGATAAAACTGCTTTTTTTGTGTGTACCGTAATTTCCGGATTATAAGCTGCGACTTTTTTTCCAACGCTCTGAACCCTGCGGCTTATCTAAGGGTGCGGCTAATGTATGGATTTTTAAGGGGGCGCTACGTGCCGCTAATACGGTTTTTTTGCCGAACAGGTCACAGTGGGCCAATGAAACTGTTCGAATAAAATCATTTACGCGCACCAAATTCTTCCGATCAGTTATTTTGCGTTTCATGCACACACCCTCATCACGGAGGACGACGCTAATTCAAGTGCGGATTTGCTTCGAGACGTAAGTGACGGTGAGAGCGACGACGAAAGAGAGACTGAAAAAGTGCGTGACGAAGAAATTCTGAGGCCGTTCTATTCCGACACCGAAGAAGACGACTTCAGTGGTTTTAGTGCGCAGGAGGAAGGTTACGACAGCGATGACTGACTTTCAATCAGCCACATTACTGCTGTGTTACTGCACTGTTAATGCCATGTTACAGGCACTGTTTGGAAAAAAAGCATTTATTTAATAAAAAGTTTTTTAAAAATCTGTGTAAATATCTCTTATTACAACATGGACACCTGCGGCTTATGTACGGAAAATGTTCTTTTTCATTTTAAATTTAGTGGGTGCGGCTTATATTCAGGTGCGCTCAATAGTCCGGACATTACGGTACTTCCTCGTTTTATCTTTGGTTCTACAGAGCAGCGCATTCCTGATGTGTGGGGTTGAAGGACTAGACACTGTTAAAGCTACAACAAGCTGCTATTAGGCTACATTCAGACTGCAGGTTAAAGTGACCCTAATCCGATTTTTTTGCCTCCCTATGCGACCTGTACCTGATCTTTTCATGACAGTCTGAACAGCACAGATTCGATTTTTTCAAATGCGACCCAGGCCACTTGGATACGTGGTCCTGAATCCGATACGCATCTGATCTTCTGCCATGCGACTTCTGTCTGAACGTCCAGGTCGCATTTATCCGACCTACACGCCACTGATACACGACAAACGTCTCTATTCTGAGTTCCAGTAGGCGGGAGATGGGACAAAAACAGCAACCATGGTGGACGATAATGTGGAGTCCAGTCAGTGGAGGTTTCAGAGTTAATTAATATTTGGGGGGACAGCTCTAGTCAGGACAAACTCAAGGGGTCTTATCGGAACCGGGCGGTTTTTGAAAACATTTCCAAAGAAATGGCCGAGCGTGGGTGTAAACAGTCCTGGATCCAATGTTAAAGAAAAGTAAAGAGCCTCCGAGCCGAATATAAGGAGGATAAAGACTCAAACAAACCAAGCAGCCGTGGACGTGTTGCCGGTCCAAGAGCTGGACCGCATTTTGGGAGACAAGCCCAGCGTTCAGCCGACAGAACTGCTGGATGGCAGCTTTGCAATGTGACGTCGTCGTGTCCTCTTCTGCGCATGGCGGGACACTTGTGGGCCGCACGAAGTTCACACAGGAGATCAGATACAAGGCGCATTTAATCGGAAATGAGAACGGACTCGCAAAAAAATCGGATTTCACAAAAAAATCCGAATTGAGCGTTAAGCCCTGCAGTCTGAACGAAGCCTATGACAGGTTTTCAGCGTTTAAACAGGCAGAAAATCAGCCATGAGTGGGCAGGTTACTCTCCAAGATCAGCAATGATTCACTAACCTCAGCACTGATCATAAACTGCATACAAAAGATCGATTTATTGGTTTGAGGACTCCGGTTTAGAAGCTTGTTTGTGCTTCTTTAAACCAATCACAGACACCTTGAGACACTTTGACTGCGTTAAAACGACCAAATATATTGCCAGACAATAAATAGGCGATTAGAGTGTTTTATATTATAAAAACATTCTGTCTCTACATTATCTATTAAACGACTACTATGAAGTGATGTCTTCCTTTAAATCGCTTCTTAAAATCCATGTTTATAGATTTGCTTCTGTGTGATGTCGTCTATTTTGTTCACCTGTTTTATTCCATTTATTTTTTCATGTATTTATTTATTACGATCATTATTTTTTAGCCCTTGTTTTTATGGTTTTACGCTCAATTACATTTATTCTACTTGTACTGGGTTTACTGGTTTGTTGTTCAATGTTCTTCCTGAGTATCCTCTTTGTTCTTGCACTGTCTGCAAAGCACTCGGTAACCTCTATAGTCTAATAGATAAAGATACTGTCATTACATTACTAGAATATTTGTCAGTGAAGGTGTAGAAGTCCAGCTGACTGTCTGCATGCAGCCTGTGTGTGTTTTGTTTACCAGGTCGGTCAGCGGCGACATGTACATGCTGACGGTCACGACGCTGCAGGTGAGTCCCAGCTGGCTGAGCCGAGAGTCTCCTTCGGGTAGAAACATGCCGAAGTAGAGCCAACCGCAGGTCAGAACCGTCGCCGCCGCCACCGTCTGGGACATCACCAGCCCCTGAAAGCAGCAGACGCAGTCAGAACCAGCAGCAGGGAGCAGAGCGACTCCTGCCGGGCCGCACCGGAGGACAGACCCACCCTGTGCTTGGTGTAGTGGAGGTACATGATGATGTAGAGGATCTGCAGAAGAGCTCCGATTACGTTGACCAGGACGATGGTCTGGTCTCTCTTCAGCATCCCATAGAACAACCAGCCGAGGTTGCTATGGAAACAAGAGGAGCATTAGATGTACTGGAGACAGTGGTAATGAAGTGTTGAAAGTCTGGCTTCCCCACACAATTAATAGTAAAGCCTGTTAAAGAACTACATATAAAAACTGGAGCTCCATCCAGTAACTTCTATTTCTCTGGCAGAACTTTTTCATGGAACCATTTCTCCTCATTTTAACAGCACAACAGACACCATTCAACCACATACAGCCAAGTAGTTCTCAGAAATCAGAAAATGATCACAGAGATTTTTCAGAAACTCAAAAAATTTGTATTATTGTTAAGTTTAAAGACAGAATATCAAATCTACACTTTCTCTTCCAACTGAGGAAATACAGTATTTACAGTTTGCCTAATCTGTTGAAACCCATCTACAGTTTTGAGCCCTTGAAGATTCAGTCATCGCTAATGTCAAGCAGGAGAGCCAATGAAAACAAACGATCAGAGCTGCTGCATTAAACTTAAGTCCTGCTGACTGATTTTTGACGTTGGATTTGGCAACATACAAGGAAACATTAAACCTAAAAGCTGCCGGTAGCTTCTGGTTGTCTTACGGTTATCAGTAGAGATAACAAGGCCAAGAAATACACTTTTGTTTTTTTGCAACGGCTAGAAAGCTAATAATAATGCAATAAAAGTAACGCCACTCATCACTGTTAATGCCAGAGTCCATCAATGTCGGGCTGTAAAGTTGATTGGCAACGCTTTTACTGGCTCATACTGTGCTGTATAATAACTATCAAACTGATAAGAGGATACTGAGACGGTCTGAGGTCACAATCCTTTAGACCAGTGGTTCTCAACTGGTCCAGCCTCAGGACCCACTTTGTCTCTATTAATAATAGTCGCAAC
Organism: Dascyllus trimaculatus; assembly: GCA_024666655.1. NCBI lineage: Eukaryota > Metazoa > Chordata > Actinopteri > Pomacentridae > Dascyllus > Dascyllus trimaculatus. The sequence goes on from CM045451.1 coordinate 4,312,955, forward strand.
CCAGATTTTTGAAGTTTGCTGTTCCTGTTAACAAATTAAGGTTTATTGGGTGTAGTCTCAATGCATTTTGATACAATTTAGGAAAATTTTGGCTTATTTTTTTGCTAATTTTGACATATTTGGACACTTTTGCTAAGTTTTGGGCATATTTTGGCCCATTTTGACAGATTCTGAGCACATTTTGGTTTATTTTTGGGATGTTTTAGCATAAATTTCTCCAATAAACTGGCAGAACCAGATCTAGAGGTTAATAGTGGGCAACTACTGGTGTCACCACCACTAAATATCCTGCCATTGAAAGCAAACTGTGTCATAAGAAACACGTCCTTCAAAATAAAAGACTTTACACCACTACTTTTTTGGAGGGGGGCATGCTTCTGCGACCTTCTAAAAGTGGCTTCGCGACCCACTTTTGGGTCCCGACCCACCAGTTGAGAACCACTGCTTTACATGGGAGCGTTAAACGGTTGTTTCTGTAAATAAATGAGCTGCAAAATGACGATTTTATGAACTATTCATAAAGTCAGTGTAACATTTGATCAGACTGATGTATGGAAACTTGCCAGTAAAGGAAGAATAGTTGCACAACCTTTGACACGAAGCACAAGCTAACTGTGTGTTAAAGGTGAGCGCTGGTACTTAAACAAACAACGCTAAGATCCTGATAGATGGAATAAAATACATCTGTTCTTCTGTGTCAATGAAAAATGTGCTTGTGCCTGTTTTTATGAGTTACAGTGTGTATGATTCAGGTTAAGCTGTGGACTTAGTTTAAGACATTTAAAGACCGCAGGAATGAAATCTGCCTTGATCAAACTCCTGAACAGTGAAGACCGACCCAGAAACTGCATCCAACGGAAAGAAACCAAAGTCCGGATAAGCACAGCGTGGGTGGGCGTCTTATTATCTTAAGACACGAGAGTTTGTATTTGTCACACGCTCGTACAGTTTGTGCCGTGAGATGCAAAGTGACTTTTACACAAGGCTGTGCAAAAACAACAAGACATGACAAAACAGCAAAACACACAAAGTCATGAATAAATAATGATCCCGTGATGATTGTGCACGCAAGACACTACTGTAAGTGTGCATTCATGCGAGTCTGTGTGTGCTCTACACATATTTCCATTGATGCATATGTGCTGTAGCCTGCAGACAAGCTGCTATGATTTGGAATTTAAACTATGATTATCTCATGAGCTTTATCAACAATTATAAAAGCTGCACTCCATTGCAGATTTTTTAATCAACTGAGGGTCAAATAATAAAGTTTATTACGCTGCATATGACTTCTCGTGTGCTTCTACTTTGCAGTGTGTCTGCAGAGGCAAATAATAAGAATTAGTGACCAGAAAAATAGACTTAAATAAGAAATTGTGCCATAACAGCAGAAAGTGTCTCACTCACTTAAGACATGTGGTGAGAAAAGGGAGAAACTGGATGTTGTCAGTGCTTTTGGATTCTCGCATCGTCTTCAGGTCGGTCCTGGAAGCACAAAAAACAAATAAATAAGTAAACAAAACAAAAAAGGCAATACAGATGCAGGTAGAAAAGACACTAAATGAAAATACTTGTCACACTTCTTCACTGTGAACTTCTCATCACTGTGTTTGACATGAATTCAGTCCAGAAAATCTCCAAAAATACACCTGACTACGGTGCAATAATAAAATCAAAGCAATAAATGAGGTTAATATTTAAGCTAATACAGGATATTAATGGGGAAAACTCCACTTACAGTCCAGTCGAGAACATCCCGACGGTGAACACGATGCAGGCCCATGACAGAAGCGGCAGAAAATCCATAGAGCGAAAGAAAATAAATCTACAAACACCAGTCGGGTCGATACTTTACCTTGAATGTGCGTTTTTTAAAATTACGGTTCGTTTAAAGTGCATTAAAATAAAGATGTACTGAAGCTACGCGGAGGATCTCTGTTTCCGTGTTTGCAATCAGTGTTCCCTGGGTAGCTGCGCTCTGATTGGCTGTCGGGTCAAACGGGTGGGGTGCATCTGTCCAATGGGAGCCCGGAACGTCGGTCAACGTGGCACGCAACGTCATGACGTCGACAGAGTTCTGTATGTACAGTGTGGAAGAATGAAAGGTGAACTCAGGTACATTTAAACCCAAAATATTCATAATAGTGCAAATATTTTGATTTATAGTTATTTTTTATTTGAACAACAGGATTCCTTTTGCTGAAAATTAAATAAACAAGTAGGAAAAGACAATAAGACATTGTACAAGAGATGCAAGTTCTAGATTTTTAACAGTTTTTATATATTTTCCTGACATTTTCTAAGAAAGGATATTCATACCTCTTGAAATTCTTTTTTAAAAACATTTTACTACTTCACCACTGCTGTATCTTTCTGCTGTATGTAGCTCTAATGCAGTTTTTCTGCAGACTGCCTGATGTTTTCGTCCTTGCAACACTTCTAAGGGGTATGAATAATTTTGGTCATGGCATTTGCAGCCACAGTGTAAACGAACAAGCAAAAAGCTAAGTTGTGCACGAATTATTTTTTATATTCAGTGGTTCCCAATCTGGGGATAGACTGATTTTACATTATAATTTCACTTTAAGCCTTGATTAGACTGTGGTCACTCAGTTGTTGCTTTTAGGCCAGGTATACTTTGCATTTCTACAAGTCTGCCAGGGTCTGGTAGACGTAAATGCACAGACTTTTATACATGCATCCCAAAATTTATGCCTTCTGCACTACAAAGACAGTAGCGCACATGCTCAGCAGTAGCGTTTATGTGCAAAATATGTACACATGATCATATGTATGGAACGTAGGCAGATTAGTAGTAGTACAAAATAGCAATAACTGCACATTCTTGTGTAGCATCTGCAAGGAAATATAATCAAGGCTTATTACTACTTTCTAGTCTGCTTGCAGGACTCTGTTGTGTACATGTGCATTAAATTATATCTATATATTCCATGCAGACACTTTACTTTAAGTGTAGTTTGTTCAGAGTCACCTGAACCATCCTTTAATTGTGCTGCTTTGGACTGCTGGGGGACTTCCCATGATGCACTTGGCACCTCTTCTCTGTACTCCTCTTCCTTTCTTTTATACAATAATTGCATGTCACTAACTCTGTGTCTTGATCTGGAGCTGCACGTCTCCGATCTGCAGTTACTGTCCTCACTGATCTCCAAAGAGTTTATGTTCTATTTGTCTGTCCTCCATCTGTTCTCCTTCTCTGTCCCCAGCCACCCATGTCATGCAAACCCTAGCAGGCCCTTGCATACTTACAGGCATGGAAAGTACAACGCAGAACAAGCGCCAAGTACCAGAGCCATCATTTCTGCCTTTCCTATTCATTGTCTAGGTAAGTGGCTGTGCATTGCATTCTGGCAGCACTACTTTGTTGCTTAGACATTTGCATGAAGTTGAGATCGAGGCTACTTTAAGCAAATCAGTGGCGTCTCGAAAGACTTGATACCTCTGAAAACTCTCCAAAAACTTTTATATTTACCTTTAAGATATAAAAGGAAGACAGATTCACCAGCGACATAGCTTATTTCTCACCTCAGATGTTTTTGAAATACATTCTAGTGACCTGTTTTCATAATATAGCGAGGTGAAAGCTTCAGAATGAGCAACCATGCCGGTGCAGTTTGAAATCCAGGAGAAGACAACCCACGAGTGCTTGTCCAATCAGGTGCAGCCGTTGTGGAGGAGGGTATTACCTGCCATAGACATATATACGTAGACGCCGCGTTGACTGCTGCTGCCGATTGGAGCCGACGTGCCTACGCGGCGGCCATCTTGGTACAGTGCCACTCGCCCCTACAGTGCATTACGTCTATAGAGGAATGACATGTCTGCACTATAAAAGTGATCATAAATCCATCAGTTGTCAACATGTATTGTTTGTTACAAACGTCAGACATGGAGGACGGACAGGCAGACATAAATAGAACAAAAGCATCCAAGCATCCTGTGTCAAAGCTACATGTGTGACGTTTTTAACAAATCAAACCATTTAGAAATCGGTCGAAAATCCAGTGAATAATTCTACTTTAAGATTGTGGAGTACCTCTTACCTCCATAGACTTACATTCACTCCCCCCTCTGCTAGCCCTGTACCAAGATGGCGGAGCTTTAGGCGCGTCCCTCCACAGTCAACACGGCGTCTACGTATATATGTCTATGGTCACCTGCTGCCTGTTGGAGATAACCGAGAAGCCCCTGACTGCAGTGTGCAGTTCGGGGCGGAGCTCAACTTTCAGGGCGGAGCTCAACGTTTGACTCCACCCATCTCAACGTTCCATAAACCGATGGCGTTCAGTCTTATTACATACGACTTCATTTTGTTTGGTGGCAATCTAACCCTCACCCTAACCCTTCAGGAACGTAAGTATCTAATGCAATTCAGAGTGGAACCACATACAGGGCCAAATACAGGTCTGCGACTATGTTAGGAGCATAAGATGGCGCTGGTGTTTACATGCAGGCAATGTCCCCGTGGGCGGAGTCAAATGTTAGATTCAGCCAATAGCATGCCGACGTTGAGCAACGTTGAGCTCCGCCCCGAACTGTTGGATTCAGCCAGTAGCATGCCGACGTTGAGCAGCGTTGAGCTCCGCCCCGAACTGCACACTGCAGTCAGGGGCACTTGAGATAACCTGTCAATCATCTACAGATACACGCCCATTCAATGCAGGGAGGTGGTGCGACCCCTCACCTGTAAACTCACCTCTTCATTTAGCAGTGCTCAGTCGGTGGAAACAGCTGCAGCCTGTAACGTCTCGCGTGACTCTGCAGGAAGCTTTCCAAAGCCCGAAGAAATAATTCTGATTGGTTCGAGTTGGTTTGAGACTTAAAACTCAGAGGTAGATAATTTGAATGAATTAGTCAAGGAGGAAACACAGCGGCTCTAAAACTGAAGGACGATTTCGATCACAGTTGTAATCAGTCCTTCGTCAGGTCCCCAGCCTGGTGGAGGCGAAATATTAAATTCCTGGAATCTTCTTCTGGCTAGTTTCTGCTTCTTCTTGTGAGCTACTGATCATTTTTTCGTTCCACAGTCCAGCTAAGAAGACAAAACATCCCTCTGTGGTTGAATCGGCTGCTCTGGTGCTTTGTTTCAATAAGACTGAGAGCCTCGGGTTTACATCATTACACCGCCATAATTACATGCATATTCTGGGTGTTCACAATGAAAATGAAAAGCTCCCTCCACTGGGGCGCACCGGCGTCGTCTGATCAATCCAATCTCCCGTGCGTCATTTTTCAACCAGCTGTGTTATTTCATGGATATCACGTCCAGGAATTAAGATTCATGCTTCGGCTCGCGAATCGAAACCCGCTGCCGTCGCCTCATTTAGCAAAGTTAAGGGCGAATGTAATGCTAATCGCCTAGAGTGTCCTCATTAACTTTCCCCGGCCCTTCGTTCCTCTCGTCCGTCGCCAACCACGACCGGACCGCCTCCTCCCGAGTCCAGCTGTCAGGGCCGAGCTGCTTCTTCGCTTTTCAGAAAATCTTTCCCACCTGACCTTTCATAAGAATCTCCGACGTGTAATTTTCTCCCTTCCTCTCCTTCGTTTTCGCAGCTTTTAGCTCTTTGCATCAGTTTGACATTTAAATTTTTAATCTTTGCTTTTAAGGTCATTTTCGATTTAAATGCTAAGCAATTGTATCTCTGCTTTATATTTGATCTTTCTCTTATTCAGCTGTGATTCACTTTCCTTTTTGTGACATTACTTTTTATTTGAAGACGCCTGAATTCTTCTGAATGTTATGCAAATGATATTTTAAGAATGTTAAAGTTTACCTTTGCTGAACCTCGATGTTCAGACACCACCTTTTTATGTAATTGAAAATTTGCTGTATCGCTTCAATGCCAAATGAATCGAAATCATATCACCTCACAGGAAGTGCATTGGGTCTAAGTTGAACAGAAAGTTTTCGCTCTGACGTAAAATTAAAAACTAACAGTTCAGATTTACTATATTACAAACACAGGCCCCACAGCAGGAATCAAATCTTATTTTTTCAGTACGTCCGCCTTTATTTCTGATGACAGACTCAATCCTCCACAAACTATTTTCTTTCAGCTGTCCTTTACTGGAGGAGTTGTGTTGCTGTAACTTTCTCTTTAAAAGACCACAAAGATCTTCTGTTGGGTTCATTTTATTTGTCTGTCTTTAGAAAGTCTTCAGTGTTGGTCTTCCTTTGAAGCTCTTGTGTGATTTAGTTCTTTGGATGGTTCTCATGCTGGAATCTTCCTCTTCTTCTTGTCAGCCAGTATTTTGGTTTATCCACAGACATTCATCTATAAATGTCATCAACTCCTTTATATATCTTCACACTCCCACCTCCGTGCTTCACTGTCAGGACTATGCATCCACTGTGGTCGTCCTGGTCAGGTTCACACCAAACAAGCTGGATTCCATCTGAGCCCAACAAACTTATCTTCATCTGACCAAAGAATGTTCTCTAGCAAAGTTTGCAGCGTGGTGATGAACAACAAGCGAGGCTGTTTTTGTTGGCCTCCGTCCAAAGAGGTTGATGTTCTGAAGTGTTCTTCACTGTCTGAGCCTCGCAGAAACTCTGATTTCAAATTTGATAAGCCCTGTGCCAAGTCAGCTGCCGTCTGTTTTTCACAGCTAGATTGTGAAAGTAGTTCAACAGCCCCTCCAGGATTTTTCCAGATTGTTGCTCCTAAAATGTTTGAATTCGCAGCAGCTTTTCTAAAAAGTTGCGATGTTTTAAGCATATTTGTTGTGATAAAATTGCGGGAGACGGTAAAATATTGTCAAAAAGTTGCATTTTTTCTTTGTTTTGTATAATTCATTAAAAATGTTAAAAGTTTAAAAGTTAATTTCACATCCTGGCACACGCGTGTTCACACACACACGCTCACAGCTCGTCACGTCAGTTAATGAATCTAACTGACCTTCATTGTTTCAGTGCTGCCACAGATCTGGATCAACAGCTTCATCACGGTGGTTTGTCTGGTCTGTGGTCCGCTGGTTTCACCCATTCTCCTGATATGTTTACGGTAGAAAAGTGTTTGTCAGTGGATGGTTTTGGTTTGTGTTCCACCTCAATATTCCACGGGGTGAAAACAGTTTAGCTCCGCTTTGGTGAAGAACATCAGGGGATTGTTCTGCATTAGTTTTTGTTGCATACATATCTGTATCTTCAAACCATAAACAAGGAAGTGAATCCGGTGACGTACGTGCATTACTGGGGACTGCTGTGATTGGTGGAACTCACGGGAGGCGGGACAAAATTGCGGAAAAGTCGCGGTGATTGGATGAAATTGCAAGGTGGCGCAGAATTCATGGAGATTGGTTGAATTTGGGTTAATTGTTGCGATCGCAGCATCGCAAATGCCTGGAGGGACTGGTTCACTGTCTGTGGAGTCATTTTAGGAGGACGACCACTGCAGCCATGATTAGTGGTACTGTGGCTCCTTCTATACCTCCTGAATATTTTTAGTTGCTCACTAACATTCCTGGATCCTTCTCCATCTTTGTGAAGTCTCACAATCAGATTCTTTCATTTCCTTTGTTCAATTTTAGGAAGACGAACACTACAGCCATGATTAGTGGTACTACGGCTCCATTTATGCCTCCTGATTATGGCTGTTTTGACTGATTTTTCGTCGGTCACTGATCTTTCTGTGTCTTTTTCCGTATTTGGGAAGTTTTGCAATCAGAATTTTTCAGTTTAGTTCCTCTGGTTTGACCACTGCAGCCCTGATTAGTGGTACTACAACTCCTTCTATACCTCCTGATTACTGCTGACACTGTGGCTCACTGATTTTTAATTGTTCTTCCTGGATCCTTTTCCATCTTTGTGAAGTCTCACAGTCACTTCAGTTCTTTTCCATGTGGAGCCATGATGCAGACATAGACTCAGCCCACAGGTCCAAACTGGGAAAGTTCTGCTGTTCACAGCTCATTAAAATCTTGTTCATGCAGGTCGGCTTCCTGGAAATTACAGGTGGACTCAGTTAGTTTCACTTTTGATTTTATTTCTTGTGTTTTCTTGAGTATTTATTCTTGATTGTTCATAAGAGGAAATTCCCCGTCACTGCTCACCTTGGAAATTATGCAATAACTGAGAAGTGATGCAGTTTCCAGTCGTTTGACTTTTAAATGCTGTTGCACAGGTGTGTACTTACTTCTATTGTGTGCTGTGTATGGAGTCATTGTGCAGTTTAAGCCTTTGTTTGCACATGTGGATGACCTAATGCTGAAGTGAGGCCCTCAGTGTTGTGAAATCAGCCATATTTGGTCAAGTCTGTCCTGCATTAACCTACATGGTGCTGCAAGGCCGCGTGAGGATCTGCAGTGAATTTAAACTACCCTGTTATATCGGAAAAACAAACAGCTCCGATTCTGAGTGGGCATGTTGTGTGGTTTTGCAAGGGACGGCGACTTTTGGCAGTTTTCAGTCAGCCCCCGAGGCCCGCGGGTCCGAACGCTCAGCTCCTCCTCATTCCAACACGCAGCTGTGCAGACGTCGGCGAGCTTCACCTCAAAAAGAAAGACGTGCAGAGGGGCGAAAGAAAAAGGCCAAGAAAAAGAGCGAAAGAGCGCGAACGGGGAGGTGAGAGTGACACCTTCACGCTCGCTTGTCAAGTTTGCTCGTGGGCTTCTCACGATCTCCCCCGCCGGGGTCCCTCCCCCGCCTCGCCTTCGTCCAGCTCTGGTGTTTGGTTTTGGGGCTGTGAAATCGAAGCCACGGCATGTTGGACGGTCACGGATGAAAGACAGGGAGGAGGAGGAGGAGGAGGGGGGATGAGAAAACAGCGTTCGCGGGGAAGACCTGGGGGTGGAAACTCGGGAGGGCCGGGGAGATCTCACGAGGCGGGAGATGGATGCTTTGGCCAAAATGTTGTGTCACCCGTCAAGATCCCCGATGACCTCAGCGGGTTCGTTATTGCAGAGACGACAGAAAGCAGACATCTTCTTTTCTATGACATCACATCTTTTTTTATTATTTCACATCTTAAAACAGCTTCTTATAGTCTTCTCTATGTACAAATTTACATATAAACATTTACAAAAAAGCAGGTTTTACGAGGAAAAAAAAACCAATAACGGATTCTGGAAAGCCCCTTCGGTTGGAGGTTTGACGACGTGAACGAGGGATCACATCTGCAAACATCTGCCAGTGTACCATGATCGCATCAAGACGGTAGAAATGAGTGATTAAGATGAAATGAAACCCCGGTTTGTTTTTATCTGCTCTGATCTCTTAAAAAGTGGCTCTCAACCTTTAAAATACAACAAATAAATAGACGTTTGTGAGAATTGTAAAGGTTTAAATGCGTTTTTTCTGATCATTGCGATTGAAAAAGTACTTTATGCATCAACATGGTTCGAAATCAAGGTCAAGAGCCACTTTTCTCATCTCGTCTTATGACTGAACTGACAAAATATCACACAACTTGACAAATGAAGGGATCCGAGTGCTACACAACATGACAAAAAAAATCCTACATAACCACGTTGGCCGACAGCAAAACACAAAATCAATGGTTTCTCTACATGTAGAGGAAGAAAAACTGAGTTGCACGGCGGTACCGAAGCGTGAAATCACATTTAAACGATGGAATCTTTGATCGTTCCGCTCGTCGTCTTGTTCGAAAGTGTGCATCTTGAAACGGTTGAAGCTGAGAACTTTCATCCTCATAATAAAGTAAGAAAACGCAGAGAAAGAAAAGAGGTCTCTGGGGCGATCGACGCCCCACATTCACACCACAAACACGTCAAAACACACACCGACCGACACGCTCTGTCCATGCTCTGTATAAAAAAGTCTGTATAAAAAAAAAGGAGTCTCTGAGTGTCCCGATGGCCAGCGTCGGGTTTGCAAAGTCTCTGTTTTACTGCTGCAGCGTCAGGGCTAATAAAACGGGGATCATGGCGAGGAAGAGCGAGAGCGAGGCCAGCTGGGCTCCGGAGCTGCCGATGCTCCTCTGGACCTTTGGCTCCATCGCAGCGGGGTCATCTGAGAGAAGAAGAAGAAGAAGAGCATTCGTCAGTGCGGGGTTTCATCGCTCAGGAATGGTAAACACACCCAGCTGAGCTCATCGCTGCTGCTTTCTCGAAAAGATTCCTCACCTGCTGGGAGCTGGTTGGAGGGGTTGTGGACTCCCCCCGCCGCCTGGAACTTCACTTTCCCTCCGTCGAAGCCCTTCCCCGTCTCCTCGGCCTTGGACTTGTCGGCGTGATTCTTTGCGGAGCCTTTGTGCCCGAGGACGTCCACCCGGAGCCGGAGACACTCCTGGCCGTGGTGGTGCATCGGCTTAGCTGGGGGAAGAGGAGAGGGGGGAAAAGTTTAATACAGGAACACAGGGCTGGAAGCTAGCTCAAACACGGGATGCTACGGCTTTTTCTGCAGCATGTTCCACGACTAATCTACAAGATAAGGATTGTTTCTTAAACTTTATTTAGTAGACAGAGTTGGTTGACATGTGCACAGAAAATGAGCACATAAGCTGCAAAGAAATGCATATTTTAGCTGCAGAAAATGACCAAAAGCAGGTTCTCTGTCTGCACCTTCATGCATTTGTTGCAAACGCATGAGGCCACATTTGTTTCCAAGTTAAATAAGCAGCACTGAGCTCTGCAGAACGAGCGCAGAAGCCAGATCTGAAAGCTATTTAAAGCAAAAAAAACACAACTTTGGATGCCTTTACTGGAGTTACAGCATGTGAGAAACGTTCCAAGTGGCTTTTTTCAGCCTCCTTTTTATGATTTCGATGCAGACTGTCAGGCCCTAGTAGGTTTTATTCCTTTCATTAGCGACACTTACAGATATAATAGTAGCTCTCTCCTTGTCTGAACTCCTTCCCCAGCGTGAAGGGCGTGAATCGCTGGAACTTCTCGGAGAACTTCTCCGGAGCGTGAGGGGCGAAGGGCCGGGAGCACTCCCACCGCAGCTGGTCGAAGGAGTGCGGCTTGCACACGTCGTAGTCCTCCTTCTCCACCATGTAGAGGACGTAGCGCTCGGCCGAATGCGACGGCACCTCGCCGTGGGCGTAGTGGGGGCAGACGATGTCCAGGTAGTCGTTGATCCGCACCTCCACCGTGTACTCGTCCCACAGGAAGCTGCAGAGAGAGAGAGAGGACGTTACTGACTAATGTCCAACACACACCCTCAGCTCATTCAGGACAGCTGCTTATAATAATAATAATAAACAGGGCTGATCACACACACACACACACACACACACGTGCAGCAGCAGAAAACAAGCCACTCACGCCAACAACACACAGCTAAATCAATGCGTGTTCCAACGAGCCTGTACAAACCCGCCCGAGTAACAGAGTTAGAAAGATCAGGCTCGACTCGTTCACTTTGTTTTCGGACGAGAACACACACCCAGAGCGTCGTAAATCCCCGCCGCCGTCCCACTCGCACACCTCTCCGCCCTCCAGCACAGATTCACTTCTCACCTGCCGAGCAGCAGATTGTAAACGACAGCTCAGCCGCTGCAATCTGCTCCTCCAGCTTCCCCAAGAGTCCAGCTTTCCTATCTGTGCAACTCTGTTCCTGTCGGTTCTCCTTAAACTGTTTTCCCTCCGTCACGTTAGTTTCTCTTCACCTGGATGTCTGTCCATCTGCATCGCGGCTCCTGTTGTGACTTTTTTTCAGGTTAATTTGCCGTCTCTCCGTCTGCAAGCCTTTCCCTCTGATTTCATCAAAGACGGAGACGGAGCGGGTGGAGACAGCCAGACTTTCTTTCCCTCTTTTCATCTCTACCCTTCATTTAGTTTTATGGCTCTTCTCGAGCCTCCCCGTCTCCTCTTCCCTCACTTCCTGGGCCTGTTTCGCCCCCGGTGTCCTAATGAGGTATGGAGATGCTGAAAAATAAGCGTGGATCCGCTGAAGTCCTGCTGCTCAGCGAGACCACAGAAGCCGGATTAACCGTCTGAGCTTCTGAAAAGGCATCTTGTCGTCGAGAAACAGAAAAGAAATCACCAAAACTGCCCCATTTGTCAAAGTTAGAAACTCTAAAAAGAGAAAGAAGTGAGTGACTTTTGAATTTCTGGTGGTCTTTCAAAGAAATCACGTGTGACGTCGAGAAACTGAACCAAATCTAAGCTTAAGAACTGAGACATTTCATCGAAATCCCTTTATTCTACATGTCGTTTGAAAAATCGCCATAAAATAACAGTTTGCTGTAATTAAATTCTGTAAAAACGAAAAAATTCTGCACTCTTTTGCGCAATTGTGAAGCCTTCGGGGACTCGGCTGCGATTGACAGCACAGTTGGAAAAATTCTGGGACTTTTTAGATGAACTGCGGGCAGTGTTGACGCAAATCAGAGAGGAGACAAGCATGAAAACTAATAAAAATGTAATAAATGTAGAGCCACTTGTTTTTTTTCAGCACTGTTGACACCTGTGGGAACTTGGAAAAATGTTGCACATGTTGACTGAATTTCTTAAAATTTTTGTGGAATAAAAAATTGTGGAAATTCAACTTAGTTTTTGGTTTTTTTTTCATGATTTATGACATTTTAAGGGGGGTTTACTGCACAGAAGACACTCCTTCTTCATGGCTGTCGTTTCCAAAGGAGGTGCAGGACTTTAGAGTTTTGAGCTCAGAGGGTTTCCACTTAGTAAAACTTCTCCTTAAAGACCTTTTTTTATTTGCATGTTGCTCCTGTTCCATCCTGGGGCGCTCTGAACTCCGCTTGAGCTCCCTGAACTCAGTCCGTTTGCATGTTGCAGAGAGTGAAAGTGACCAGAAGCATCAAAGCCCTGCTCCCCCCTCCTGTTGTTGTGGCTCCTGTTCGGACCCCGTCGGCCGAGTCACAGACAAACCGGCTCCAAGTGAAGGCCTCCAGCCCCGCCTCCTTCCCTCCGCACCAGCGTGTAATTGTGTGCATGTGTCCGTTGGCGCTAACCTACCTGTCAAAACACGCTTTGTTGGCTGAGCACAGCTACGCTCTTGTTATCCGGGGCTAATAGGCTGATCACTACCCTCCACTTATAATCAGCGCCTTCCCCTTTAGAAAAGCCTCTTTGTGCGTTTTCTCTGCAGGTGTCTGCGGCCTTTGTTTGTTTGTTTGTCAAGCGAAAGGGGAAAGAGACACATCTGTAGCCGCCTAATTGGCCGAATAATCTCCCAACTCATCCCCTCAGTGGAAGCGGTAATGACAGGGCTGGGAGGAGACAAGACGTTTGGAGGTCTCTAGTGGTTCCCCCTGGAGTAAAGAATAGTTCTAAATTGTAAGGCTTCACCTTTTTCCTCCCCACACTGCGTCCTTGTTAGCGGTCTGGCCGACCTCGGCGCCAAAACACAGCCTCCTCAGAAACCAACAAAGCAGACAGATTCTGTTGCTAATTTCATTCACGGCCTTTAAGAAAACTCTCCTTTTATCCTTCCTCCTCCTCCTCCTCCTCCTCCTCCTCCGTTGCTCAGGCTAATTAAAAGCTGTTAGGGGTCTGGGGCCAATGTGTTCGCCGCTAAAGGAGGGGAGGAGGAATGAATGGGGTGTAATTATACCCTTCCCCTCCCCAAGGACGGAGCGCCCGAAGGCTGAGGGCCTCTGTACCTTCACCCCTGTGGAGCTTTCACTCTCCCGGCTGCTCTGATATGTGGGCCGAGCGCAGCTTCAGCGCTTCCTCAGCGAGTGTTTTCCTAACGTGGATGGTGTTTTCTTTACGCTGCCACGAGTCAAAGCGCTGGGAAAACCCGAAAAACCACCCGCCCACTGAGGTTCTGTTTGTCTTCGGCCGCTTCGTCTTCGTGACAGGAGAGAGATTGTTTTCACTTTTAATTCATCTGGGGGATTTTTTTTTTCTACATTAATTGTAAGAGAAAGTCGTTTTTCAGCGTCTGCAATTCAAAGATATTCAGTTTACTGTCATAAAGGAGGAAAGAAAACAGTAAATAGTCACCTTTAAGAAGCTGCAACCAGAGAATTTAGACTTTTTCCTTCTTAAAAAACGACTTAAACTGATTAATTGTTTACTGCTAACAGATAAATCAATGCAGCTCTGAAATAAAATGAACATTACTGCATGGCAAACTCAGTGCTGTGATGATGCGAAACAGAAAAGCAGCTGATTTTCAAGAAGGAAACGGGAAATAATTTGATTTTTTTTGCTTGATCAGTTATGAAAATTATTGTTTTTTCATTTTTCTTATTTTATTTGTCAGACGACTTTTTGTTTAGTTGATTAAAAGGCAATTATTTTCAGTTATTGGTCCGTAAAAGAGTGAAAAATGTCTTGTTTTGTCCAAAAATATTCATTTTGCTGCCATAGAGGAGGAAAGAAACTGAAAATATTCACATCTACAAAGCTGCAACCACAGAATTTAACCGATTTCCTTCTTAAACATGATCTTAAAATGATTTATTGATGATCAAAATAGTTGTTTTTTGTTCATTTAATAGGTGACGACTCATGGAGTAGCCGTTGCAGCTTTAAGTCTTAGTCAATCTGACTAGACGGGATACAGTAGAGTATAAAAATGAGTTTTGATGATTAGTTTATTGAGTTCTTTGGTCTTAAAAATGCCAGGAAATGGTATAAAATGTCTTCAAATGTCTCGTTTTGTCCAAATATATTCAGTTTACTGTCAGAGACGAGGAAAGAAACCAGAAAATGTTCACATTTCAGAGGCTGGAATCACAGAATGTGGACTTCTTCCTTCTTAGAAACGACTCAAACTGAACCACAGATTCTGACAACGGCTGAAGGCTGATTGATTTAACCGATCGATTAAGTTCCCGCCATCAAAGCGTCGCCTCCGACACCTCTCAGGCGGGTCGCGGCGGCGTGACGGCTACAGATCCAGGTGTGCGAGCTGCTGCTGCGAACCTGCTTCTGCCGGTTTGCGTGTTTGTCAGAAGGAGAGAGATCCTCTGAAGACCCGTATTGAGGGCGTCTCACGCCTCGGGGCCGCGAGCACATCTGTTTATCAGGACGGGAGCCTCTGCTGCATGTGACCGAGGCGTCTGCAAACAGCCGAGGGTGAGGCTTTGCTCCCTGCAGGTCATTTCTCGCCGCGGTGATGCTCCAGTTTTTGCGTCAGCGGCCGAGATGTGAGCACGCGGAGGGGGGGAAACTAGCAAACCAGCTCCGGTGCTGGCGGTTGTTACAGCAGGCGACTGGTTCGGCGCTTCACCGAGGCTTTGAAGTCCTCCCATTGTCCTTCTCCCTGACAGGAATCTTCCCCCTCCTCCCCTCCTCCCGTCCACGACTCCATTTGCCCCCAAAACAACTGACAACAGGGTCTTTCACTGCTCTCCAGGGGAAGACTTTCAAACTGGCAGCCGGGTCGCCGGGTCAGAGTTCAGGGTCGCGGCGCACATCCGAGTCAGCGCTGAGGCTCTCACACACTCCTGAGACTGCAAATGTAAGACTCTGTGTGCAGAGGACGCTTGAAAATCTGCACTAAACCGGCTGGAAGGTGCAGAAAATGAGCTGAACTCACCATCCAGACGTAGAAAAGTGAAACCGAGAGCTAAAAAATGGTAATATTTAGAGGTTTTCTTATAATTTCTTTACAGAACTCAAAATTGAAATCAACAAACTGTCAATTCTCGCCGAACCCCCCACCCAGCTCGCCCCATTTGCTCCACAGGTGATCAGCAGTAAGTGTGCACACATTGGAATGTACCAACAGCAGGAGGGGGGGAGGGACGCTGCGGTTCGGGCGGTTTACAGCACTCATCGAGTTTCCAGGCCCCCGCTCTCTTTTCACTTTGAGGCGCGCACTTAATACCCCGATTAATTTGCTGCGGTACGACAGATTCACACCTCGGTCCGCACGAGGCCGAGGAGCCGTCTAACGGGCTTAGCTGCTCACCGGTGGGCCGCTCTGATGGAGTCAATCTAATATAGGATGAAAAAGTCTCTTTGTGTCGGCTTCCAATGCAATCATAGTCTTCCTTCTTCCTCTGCTCTGCACTAGAGGTTGACCAGTATAGTTTTCAGGGGCAGTGCTGCTACGTCTTTGCAGTAAAAAAAAATCATCAACTTTTTTCGACATGTCTCGTTTAAAAATTCGTCAAAAATAAACAGTTTAGAATAACTTGATTCTGTAAAAAACAAAAAAATCTGCGCTTCTCAACGCAACCATGAAGCTATTACTAAGCCAGCTGCGACCAACAGTCACGCGACTAAAATTCGACGAGTTTCCAGGTTGAACTGCAGGCAGTGCTTACGGGGAACATGGAAGACAACCACGGAAACTGATTAAACTCAATTTTTTTTTAAATTTATGGCATTCTAGCTGCGTCACACTGCAAAAAAAGACATTTCTGAGTTCTCTCTACTTCTAGAAATGGTTGTTTCGTTTCCACAGAGGTGCAGGATTTTAAAATTGGAGAGAAAAATGAGGAAAAACGCCCATAAAATGCTTCGAATTCAGAGAGATAAAAGCAAAATTTTCTATATTTATCCCTTAAGTGCTGATAACCAGTCAGATAGAGCTTTAGCGGGGCTGGATAAGAGTCAAAGAAGGGCATTTTTAAGTTAATTTATTTTACTGGGAGTCAGTTAAAGCAAATAACGATGAAGCTAATCAGAAAAATGCTAAATATTAATTAAACCTTTCAACCACTTTGCACCAACGCAACCTCACACATATTAATAGAAACACACTATTCTGCAGGTTCAGGCAAACGTGTGCATGTAGATGTGTATGTGCATGTGCGATATGCATGCACATGCACATGCTAACATCTATATATGTTATATGTGAGGTTAGGTTAGGATGGTGAGGACTCCTTCAGCGGCTGCAGGATGAAGCCTTTAAAATCATCAACAATGGCGTTTTCTCACTTATTCAGCCCCGAACCTCTTCCCTCCCTCCATCCATCACTGTCTCCCCTCTCCTCCCCTCTCCTCCCTCTGTCTGCCTCCAATTCTATTCTTCCAAAATTAGCCCCCCCACCCCCCCACCTCCCCCTCCCATTCTGCCCCGTCTCTTAACGCTGACATAATATACCAGGAGCTCTTCATCCAGGCTAATTTCTCAACACAAATCCCTTTCTCCGGCTCACCCTCGTCTCACCCCGCACCCAGGGCCTCTCCTCCTCCTCCTCCTCCTCCCCTCCTGGGTCTTTTCACCCCCTTTCTGCAGCCTCCCATTCTGTGCCGCGATGAATAGAAAGAGGCCAAACGGTATCATGCTTGGTTTAATATGCCGCGGGTCACGGAGAGTTAATCTGCGAGTTCGGCAGCTTCTAGGAATCCGCGTCAAATATTGTTGTTTTTAATCCGGGATGAGTTTTCAGAGAGCAAAATGCAAGTGCAGAAGTCGCATCTGCTGCCGATCCCGCCTTTAGGGGGCGACGGCGAGCTTGGCGTGGACAGTGAAGTATGCCTGAAATGCTATGAATGAGCAGCGTCCACACACACATGCATGCCCACGCCGAGGACGACGACAGCAGCGGGCGAACGCTCTGGGATGTCGGTGGAAGCGGCGCTGAGAGCCGCTCCGTCCTCCTCCTCCTCCTCCTCCTCCTCCTCATGGTGGAAAACTACCGGGGCCCGAAAAATAACAGAGGAGGGTCTGTCAAGAGGAGAGGGGGGAGACAGACGGGGGAGAGAGAGAGAGAGGGGGGAGGAAGTCTGGACGGCAGATAAGGAAGCGAGAGGAAGAGCAGGGAGAAAACAGAGGTGCATGGATACTGTGATTGGGGGGAGGAGGAGGGCCTGAAACTCTGATATAAAGCAGATTTACGCCCAAAAAAATAGTTAAATTTGGATTAAAAGTGAGTTTTTATTGGTTTATTTGGGCTAAAAATGCCTTAAACTAGCAACAAAAGATGGCAAGACTTTGTTTTAGAGATGTTGACAGTGAATTTTACCTATTTCAGTTCATATTTTTACACTTTTATAGACTTTATAGCCTGGTCAGCAGCCACAATGTGCAAATAACTGACTAGAGAACTACTGAATCAGCTGTTCTCAGTTTATTAAGATGCTCTAGAACACAGTATGAAATCACCAGGACCAGTTTGAATGATGTAGAAGCTGTATTTACTCCAAAATGTGCAAGTTAGGAGTAAGTTTGGGTATTGCAATTTCAGGAAAAGTGTTCAGATTTCTCATTTTAACTGTGTGTTACTGTCTCGTCTCACTTGTTTACGTCACTTCCAACCAGAAGAAACCTCTTCCTCAAATAAAAAATTCACTACAGTGAATAAGTTTTGGCTTCCCTGGATGTAAAACTTGATAAGAAACCTCAGTTTGACTCTGTTGATTTCACTTTACGGCGCTCCAAAACCCCGGAAAAGCTGCAAAACAACCAGTTTAGTCGTCCAGTAAAGTGGAGTTTATGCAACTTTTTATGAAATGCGCATGATCTAAATGCAAGCATGGTTGCAATGCTGTAGAAGGTGCATTTCATCCAAAATATGCAAGAATTCCAAGGAGCACGACCAAATTTGGACGCAGAAATAGTTAAAATCTATCACTGACACCTGTAACGTGAGGTTTTACCGTCTTTTGAGGCTTGTTTGTGCCATAAAAATTCACCATAAATCAGAATTTCACAGGTGCACTGACCCTTTTGGGCTCATACTGTACAACTGATAGCCGTACCTTCAGTGTCCGTATACGTTCATAAGCACGTTAGGTAAGAGGGCAGTTATTATATCAGCGGAGGGGGGTACAGACAAAGCCTTCTGATAATGAATGGGCAGAACTGTAGCATCCCATCTGGGAGATTACGCTGGGAGTTCAGGTTTATGAAGTCATCTGTATACGTCGTAAGATTTAGCAGATACACACAAACACGCAGAGACTATAGACGACGTAACACACTGACCGGAGTTACATCACCGGATCACAGGGGCATGTATGTATTTTTATATATATGTGTGTAGAATGAAGGCAGCAGGATGATGGTTTTGTGTCTATGGGTCAGATGGTCAGATTAGCAGCCGCCTGTAATCTGTGTTAGTGTGTGTGTGTGTGTGTGTGTGTGTGTGTGTGCTCTCATTCTGCCGAGATTAGAGGAACCAGACGGGACACGGGCTGGGGAGGGGTAAATAATGAGGAACCACAACCAAAAAAAAACAACAAAAAAAAGGGACAGAGAGAGAAAGAGAGGGAACAAAATGTATAAAATTTATGAGTCGGAGGGGAGGGAGGGGAGGGAGGGGAGGGAGGGGAGCGACGTCGACCACCTTCCCCGAAAGAAAAAACACAACAACCTCCGGGCGACGCTTGCGAGTACGGACAGGCCCGAGAAGGCAGCCTGAACCAGACGTGAGCCGAGATAAACACGATATTGCGTTACAGCGAAGCCCCGATGGAGATATTTGCGCAGATACTCGAAACTTGGACGTAAACTCAGGTCAGGGGAGGAGGATGGAAGCAGCCAAGTAACACCGAGATGAAGGACTGTCTGCATTAATAGCATCCATATGTGTGCGAAATAATGATTATCGTCACCGTTTGTTATTTTCTGGACTAACTGATTAATAGCTGGGTAAATAAAATGTCAAAAAAATGGGGGGAAACATTAATCAGTGTGTCCAAAAGCCCAAGATGTTGTTCTCTAACTCAGGAAAGACAAACCACTAATCCTCTGGATCCCAAAACCTGCCAGCGAGTGTGAAAGGGGTTTTATATTTTAAAAATCACCAAAATTACACCATTTATCTGAGCAGAAAATTATCAAAACAGAAAAATATTATGGATTTTCCTCTTTCCAAAAGTCCCTGAACTACCCATCTGTGACCTGCAGTCACATCAGGAAAATTAACCAAACCTACACTCAGAATTACAATATTTCATCAAAATCACCTTTTTTAATAGGTCTTTTAAAAAAAAAAAAAAAATCAGCAAAATTTTACCGTTTGGAGTGACAAGATTTTGTAAAAAAGAAAGAATTCTGTGAGCTTTGACGCAACTATGAAGCCATTAGTGACTCAGCTCTGACAAACAGCCACATGGCAAAAATTCGAGGAGTTTTCGGCTGAACTGCAGGCAGTGCAGTGGGAGATGCATCCAGCTTGGTGAAACGTCTTTCTAGAGTTGATGCACAAACCACTAAGGGTAATGCTGAGTCTGTAGAGGTCATAAAATTGTAAAAGGTTAAGTGTGTGGCTTGTAGAACTAGTTTTTTTTTCCAGTAATGGCAACACCTGAGGGCACTCCAGGTTTTTTTTTTTGCAATTTTTGTGAAATAAATAAGCGAAGAAATTCAGCTGAGGTCTGCCTGCTGCTCGCCGAGGTTGTGCCGTTTCCATAGCAGCAAAAAACAAACGCTCAGAAGCTGCCTGAGGCTAAACAGTTAATCAAAATTAAATTTCTAGTGCAGAAAACGAAGACAACTTGAGCGCACTTGAGCCAGTGGGCAGAGGCGATGTAAAGGATGGAGGGCGGCCGGGCCGGGAGGAGGTCCAGCTGTTAGGGAGGCGAGTAGGAGTGTAGAGACGGAGAGAGGAACCAGCAGGTACACAACAACAACAACACACACACACAACCACACACACACACAGAGAACCACACAGCTGACGGAGTTGAGTATAGTAACAGCGGGCTGGAATGCTGGCTGGAGCTAATATTAACATCCCAGTCCTCCCTCTTTGCCCCCCAGTGTGTGGAAGTGTGAGTCACACATTTATCATGTCTGCCTACGGTAACCCGCCACTCCCTGCTCCACTCTGACGTCCACACTCAGAAACTATCACACCGCCGGTCGAAAATAAAACTGCTTCCTGCTGAAAGTAAGTTCAGCCTAATAAAGTCCACACAGGCTCGGGCATGCAGCGGGAAAAACAAGACGGGACCGAGGAGAGCACGCCTCTCCACCTGCCCGGAGTAGAAAAACACCCAGGATCAGATCCCTGCAGGACCTGGAGCTCTGGATTAAGACTAACCCATTAAGTTGCTCTGACAGAAACACACACATAGCTGCTGCCGGTGCTCCACATCCCCACACTGCTGAATATGAATGGGCACACTTGCTGCCATCTGGTCACTGTCCGCAGCCTAAGACGAATCACTGCTGCTCACAATCAGACCCAGAATCAATTAGCATCAATTATGCACGGCCTGCTGCCGCCAAAGGTCGCTGATGGATGTGTGTAATCCTGAGAACAGGTGACTGATTGATCACCGGGGATGTTTCTGGGGCAGGTGGGGCCTCCACGGGGAGATAGATGGACTGAGCTGGGGAGGGATCACAAGGGGCGTAATAGAGATTTAAAACACGGGGAGAAACGCATAACCAAGCGGCCCGTGGAGGTCAGCCAAATACGGTTCCACTTTGGGCTTTAGCTGCCATGATCCTCCTGGTTCCTCCATGTTGGATCTTGAGGTGTGCTTCAGTGAGAGGCAGCAGAAGCAGGAAGAGTCGAATGTTTGATGAGGCGTTACGTCCCTGTGAGTCTGTGTTCAGCCACAGGGATTAGTGTTACATTCTGATTTTTCTTCTGGTTATGCAACTTCCATTCGCCATATTCAGAAATAGTCCGGATTAGAAGGCACAAGATGTGACTGTGCAGCTCCAGGATCACATCATCATCATCATCATCATCATCATCTCTGGTCTCCATGAAAAGATCTTGGAGTTTTCTTCCAGTCACCTGAGCCAGGTTTCCTCCCTCCCTCCCTGACTCAGGTGTAAAACCCAGGTGGGTCAAACTCGGGCCAGTGACTCACACATGACACAAACACATGACTTATCCATTAGACGTGCTCTTATCCAATTATCAGGACAGTTGTTTTCCTTGTCGCAGCTTCTTCTTTAAGCGTCTATTGTCATTGTTAAAGGGCAATTAAGAGAGCCAGCAATGTAATCAAGAGGAGACTAAAAGGCCATAATGGCTTCTGCCCTCTGCTCCTTCTCGGTGGCGGGTTTTAATCGACCTCTCCGGGAGCGGAGGAGCAGCAGCGGGGACCGTCCTTCTGTTTCAGCCACAATAATACCGTCTTTCATGCGTCGGGATCACTCGCTCCGCGCTAAGAGCTCAATAAATCGCGCTGCGATATGTCAACGCCGCATCGATCCCTCTGAGTGGTCGGATTGCATTACATTTCTGACCTCAGAACAAAATAATCAGCTCTTCTCTCCTCCCGTGTGCGGCTCCCCATCTCTCCCCCCCACCCCCCTGCAGTGAAAAACCACTTTAACAGAGTCTTGATGCGGTTATCTGCGTAAATGATTCATTTGCACTGGTTAACACTCTCCTGTTTCCATGACACACTCACAGGTGCAGAGGCTGCAGACAGCACCGGCCAAGTTCAAACTCGTCGGTCTATTTTTTACTATTAGAGTATGTCTGAGTCTGTGTGTTGCGGTTAAATATAGTGGTGAATCTGTCCAACTGTCTCGGCATCCGCGCACAATCTTCTGTTTTTGCGTCCAGCTGCTGCCGTGTGGTGCAACAGTCTATGTTGGGCGAGTTTAAAGGGACACCGCGCGCATTAAACTGTCATATGGATGGAAACAACCAGCGGCCACAACCACAGGAGGAGGCTTTACGCGTCAGTACAGCACAAAGTTTGATCCACTCGCCCCCCCAGGAGACGCGCAGGATCGATCCACCACAGCCACTCGCACACCAGACAACTTCCAAAAGGCGCACAGGACAAACAAACAAACACTTACTTTGGGTTCGAGCCGTTCCAATAGACGCTGTGTCTCTCCGCGGAGGCAAACCAAGCACCGACGGTCAGCGCCAAGCACACCAGATACACCAAATCCATAGCTGCTCCTCTCCGCAGGAACCTCGACAAGTCAAACTGGTCGGCGATGGTCTAAAAACTTCGCTCTGACTGAAGATGTCTGTGCGTAAAAAGGCGCACGGAAGCCAAACGTGGATTTTACGCGCCTGCTGTAGTATCAAACCGAAGCGTATCAAAGATAAAGCACCTCACCAAACACTATCGCAGCTCTTGACTGGTTCAACAGAGCGCAACCTGGGTGTTTTGTGCGCGCGTGGCTCCGCCCACCAAAGTCCCGCCAACCAATGGCTGTGCGTAAACCTGAACGCGCCGCCCAGCGCAGCCGCCGGAGACGCGCCCTCCAGCTGCTCGCACTTTACACGGGAACACAAGCGGAGACAAAAACAGCTCGACTGGAGCTGCAGTGAAGACCGAAGAGGCGAAATAAACAAAGACGGGTCGAACTGGAACGAGACAGGATTTAGGAGACTTATTGAGTCAGCAGACAACAAATAACAATAAATAAACCAGTTAAAGGAATGAAGGGATGTATCACTGCCTGTGCACTACTGTAATCACTAAACTATATATATAATGTATTTTTTAAAGATAAAAAACAGACAAATCAACAAAATGTACTTAATGTACCAAAAGTGAAGTAGTGTAGAATGCTACCACACCAGTTTGTACTGTACCATGCAATTATTATGGACTATAATTATCTCTGCATTATCCTGTAAACAGTACCTTAATGTTTTATTTGTTTACTGCTTCCTAGCCTATACTTTTGGACAACAAAGTGGAAAATAAATCCCTTTATAATGCATTTTGGAGGTTTAAAGTAGCAGCAAATGCTCGAGTAAAAGTACAAATACTTAAAAAATAGCGAGAATATTCAGTCAAATTGAGCAAATCAAGTGGAAAATATTGTGTTATGTTGGGATCTGTTGTGTGTTTTTTGTTTACTTCCTCATATTCTATACTTTTGGACAGCAGAAAGGAAAATAAATGCCTTTATAATGTAGTTTTGATGTTTAAAGTAGCAGCAAATGCTTGAGTAAAAGTACAAATACTTAAAAATAGCGAGAATATTCAGTCAAATTGAGCAAATCAAGTGGAAAATATCGTGTTATGTTGGGATCTGTTGTGTGTTTTTTGTTTACTGCTTCCTATTCTATACTTCTGGACAGCAGCAAGGCAAATAAATGCCTTTATAATGTAGTTGTAGAAATGTAAAATAGAAGCAAACACTTGGGTAAAGTAGAAGTCCTTCAAGCCAACAAGGCTATGTGGGTAGTTTAGTGACTTATACTGTGTTGTGTTGAGGTCTGTTGTTGTTGGTAATCTGTTGTTTGTGTTGCCATGTTGTAACCCTGTTGCAATTCACTGCATTGCATTTGTGTTGCACTCTTTTCTTTAAGCTGTGAATGTGTTGCTGCACCCGTGTTGTCATTAAGGGTCACATGTGCAAATATATGTTGTGTATGCAAGAGAATCTGGCTCTGGTTGGTCCCTCTGCTCGTGATTCAACCATTAGAGGAGCCTCTGCTGAGAGGTGTGTGTGTGTGTGTGTGTGTTCTTGCAGGTTGTTGTTGTCGTCCAGGCACGCCGCGGTACTGATTACACTTTGTCAGATAGTAAAGAATTATTACCGTCTTATCAGCCGGACTAATCTCGTGGTCTCCGCTTTAGCCGCGTCCCCAGACAGGTAACGCTAGAAAACAAGCTCACAGATGGGGCTGGATAAAGTCCAGACCGTTGGAGTGTCAGCGGGACTGTGGCCTCGGCAGGAGAGGGCTTCCCCCGGGCAGAGATGGAGCCGTGCCTGGGTGAGCCGGTTCAGAGCTCCAGAGCTGCAGGGAGGGAGTGTGTGTGTGTGTGTGTGTGTGTGGGGAGGCAGGCCGAGTGTCTGGCTGTTCCTGGGCTTGGCTGGGCAAGCACTCGCACGTCCTGGCACTCGGATGAGGATCATATACGCCGTAGATGCTGAAGGCGGGGGGTTAATCGCAGCTCAGGGTGCCTTTCCGTCCTATATTGTCTCCCCAGAAATGAGGAAGAACAGAAGAAGGGGAAATAATGCAAAAAGAGGTCAGTTTTGTGAAAAGATCCAGCTTTGGGTGAATAAATCTGTAAAACCAGATGTTCCTGCAAAATCTCAACTAGTTCTCTTGACTCTACTGACACTCCTTTAAACCCGCAGTATGACACAGACTAGAGTAAACCCCTGTGCAACATCACATAAATGTCAAATGACTCAAAACTGTATCGCCCCTCCACAACTGCACTACGCCT
Source organism: Dascyllus trimaculatus (assembly GCA_024666655.1). Lineage (NCBI taxonomy): Eukaryota > Metazoa > Chordata > Actinopteri > Pomacentridae > Dascyllus > Dascyllus trimaculatus. The sequence goes on from CM045451.1 coordinate 4,337,882, forward strand.
AAGCTGAACAGTATTTCCTCTCATGAGAACGTTTTGGAAAGATCACACTGAAAATTCAGGGCCCAAATTAGAAACTCGGTGCGACAAAAGTGAAAACACCTGCGAAACTAAACTGAGTCCACCTGAGATTTCCAGTCGGACTAACTGCATGAACGTGGTTCTAATATGAGCCATGAACAGCAGGACTTTCTCAGTTTGGACCTATGAGCTGCGTCTATGTCTGCATCATGGCTCCACAAGGAAAAGAACTGAATGAAAAAATGTGATTGTGAGACACCACAAAGATGGAAAAGGATCCAGGAAGATCAGCTAAAACTCGGTGAACCACAGTGTCAGCAGTAATCAGGAGGTACAGGAGGAGATAGTACCACTAATCATGGCTGCAGTGGTTCTAGATTTGTGTCTATCTATGCCTGAATCATGGCTCCACGTGGAAAATAACTGAACAGAGGAACAGAAAAAGGATCCAGGAAGATTAGTGAGCAACTAAAAAGTCAGTTGAAGCAGCAGTAATCAGGAGGTATAGAAAGAGCCATAGTACCACTAATCATGGCTGCAGTGGTCGTCCTCCTAAAATGACTCCACAGACAGTGAACTACTTTCACAATCTAGCTGTGAAAAACAGACGGCAGCTGCTTCACACTTGGCGTTATCAATGGAAATCAGAGTTTCTGTGACAGATCTGACAGTGAAGAACACCTCAGAACATCGACGTGTATGGATGGAAGACGAGAAAAGAAACTTTGCTCACTGTGTGGCACAAAACTGCAACATGAAACTTTGCTATAGGACATGAAAAGAAGTCTGGTGAATGCTGGAGAACATTCTTTGGTCAGATGAAGGTAAGTTTGTTGGGCTCAGATGGAGTCCAGCATGTTTGGTGTGAACCTGACCAGGACTACCACAGTGAACGCATAGTCCTGACATACCCCCTTTTCACCAAGAAGAACCAGGTCCTAGTTCTGGTGCTTAGTTGGTCCAAATCTGGTTCCTCCTAAGAACCTGTTTGCGTTTCCAATGACAAGGAGGCAAGTTGGAGCCACATCATTGGGTCACCGTAAACCCACTACGCTTGCATCCATTACATAGCAGTTAAACAAAAGTAGTAAGTTGATGATAATATCTATGTTTATCTCTATAGACCAGTGGTTCTCAACTGGTGGGTTGGGACCCAAAAGTGGGTTGAGAAGCCACTTTTTGAGGGTCGCAGAAGCATGCCCCCCCAAAAAAATAGTGGTATAAAGTCTTTTATTTTAAAGGACGTGTTTCTTATGACACAGTTTGCTTTCAGTAGCAGGATATTTAGTGGTGGTGACACCAGTAGTTGCCCAAAAATGAACCAAAATATGCTCAGAATCTGTCAAAATGGGGCAAAATATGCCCAAAGCTTGACAAAAGCGTCCAAATATACCAAAATGAGCAAAAAAATAAGCCAAAATTTCCCCAAGCTGTATCAAAATGTGTTGAGACTCCACCCAAATAAACCTTAATTTGTTAACAGGAACAGCAAACTTTAACAATTTGGGTCGCGACCGTTATTAATAGAGATTTAGTGGGTCCTGAGGCTGGACCAGTTGAGAACCAGTGCTATAGATGGTCTTAAGGCTGATTGTGAGGCGGAGGTCCTCCTGTTGCCTGGACACATCCGTGATCACGCTACTGGTGGGACACAACTGTAGCGGATTTCAGGTCAACAGTTTGTGGTAAACTTCCAGGAGTCATTCCAATACATGTGTGATGGGACCAGGGACGTCCTGGAGAACAAGGACACTGATTAGCGCTTGTGTGTCCCTTTCCACCGTTGATGGTTGGTCACCATAACCCCGCCCCCAGCCCCTGATGTACTCGGTGCTTCGCTCTGGACCAGCAAAGAGTTGGTGCTTGCTGAGCTCCAGTTTATAGAACCTGGAGTCGGTGCTTAGGTGGTGGAAACACAAAGAAGTTGGGCTAAGTCAGGCTCTGAGTCCGAACTAGACCTGGAACCAGCTCAGTGGAAAAGGAGTAACAGTGAAGCACGGAGGTGGGAGTGTGATGATGTGGGGCTGCATGAGTGCAGAAGGTGTTGATGACATTTATAGATGAACATCTGTGGATAAACCAAAACACTGTCTGATGAGAAGCTGGAGGAAGAGGAAGATTCCAGCATGAGAACCACCCAAAGAACCGGATCACAGAGTTTCCACAGACAAACAAAATAACTTCCACGCTCACTTCTTATCTGTACTGTATTGATTTCGTCTCTGGAATGGTGGAAATGTAAATACTGTCCCAGCAGCTCCAAAACCAGCCAGTGATTCACTGACCTCCGACTGGCAGCAACAGGATCCCCAAGTTCTCACTGGTGCACAACACCACGAGTGACTGTCCCTCATCGCCAGCACGACTTCCTCTGCTCATACTTGGGGTTTCCTCATGATGCATTCCTGTAACACATAACCGATGGTGTAGCGAGGCAGAAACGCAAATTTAGAAACCCACGAATACACCTCCTCTTTGATGCCGCAGCCAACCAAACAGTCAGATGCTTGGGATCTCCCATCGCACCGGTGCATATGCATCTATATGCTGCATGCTGTACATGAGCACAAACATGCAGGCCTCCTCCAGGATCCCGTGACAGGCTCGTTGCCGGTAGAAACCACAGATGACTCTCAGTGTGAGACTTAATCCTCCCACAGCTCGAACACGGACAGGGATATCCGGGGCTTCTGAGAGCGACAGCAAGGCTAAAAAAGAAGCTCACGGAGAAAGTGTTGGAGAAGACGGAGAACCCGACAGATCTGCAGTGGATTAAAGGAAGTCGGGGGAAGACCTGACAGCCATGCAAACCTTCCGGCAAGAGGAAACCGGCTTGTTTATTTTCTAGGGGACTTGTCTCCAGGCGTCGCAGTATCTGCCACAAGTTGCCGTGATCGGTGTTGAAACCCCACAATTACATAACTCGCTTTATATTAAGACAAAGAGCTTCAGGTGCTACCCGTTCCTGGCAGGGCCTGAGCAAATAAAAGTCGTTTTTATTGGAGGGTAACTCGCACACGGAGAGTTTCTGGGGAGCAACGAGAGCCACGAAACCAAAACACATGGTGAGACATCGGCACGGATGGAATAAATGTTTTGATAAGATTGTGGTTATGCGGGAGACAGCTGTTTAAAAAGAGACAACTTGATTCCCTCCGGTCTGTTAAATTTTCAGTCCTGCTTCTCTCTCTTCCCCTCCTCTGATCCTGTCGGCCTCAGGCGGGGATCAGAGCCGCCCGGGGATCTGCGTCAAGAGATTTAGAGGCGCACAAACCCAAAATGTGAAGAGGGAGCGTTCGAGAGAAAGGAAATGAAAACGAGGTGGAGGGAAACTTTGACAAGAACGCGGTGACAGGAGGAGAAGAAGACGAAGAAGGGCCTCACAGATACGAAAGAGACGGGAACCAAACGGGGATTAAACTGTCGCTGAACCCTCTGAACCCCCCAAACTCAGCGGCTGGTTTGAAAAGCACATTATCTTTGAGGGACAATCACTAAAATGACAACATTTATTCAAGCCAGTCATCAGATTTTCAGTTTTCCTTACACTAATCATGCATGATGGGCCGTCTCATAGGGAAAATGAACCAAATCTGTGCTGGTTTGAGAGGCCGTTATCTTTCTTTTTTTGTTAAATCACCAAAATTACAGCTTTTATCAGAGTCAGAAACTGTAAAAACAGAAAAAAAAATGCTGGATTTTTAACCTTCCAACAGCCTTTGAACTGGTCAACTGTGATGTGTGGTACCATTAGCAAAATTCACCAAATCCAAGCCTGTAACTGTGGCACATTATCAGAATCGCTTTATTCCACACATCTCGAAAAATATCTAAAAATATGCCATTTGCATTAAAAAAAAATCTGCAAAAATGAAAAAATTCTGCAGCTCTCAATGCAACCGACAAGCCATGACTGACTCGTGTACAACCAACAGTCGCGTGTCAAAAATTCTGAGACTATTCGGCTGAACTGCAGGCAGTGTAGTGTTAACGCAGCAGATAAAGGATAAGCATGGAAACAAATTAAAAATGTAAACAGTAAACCTGTGCAGAGCCACCATTGTTCCATTATTGGTACATATTAGTTCTTTTTTTGTTAAATTTTTGTAAATAAATAACCAGTTGAGGGAACAGTGAGGAAAAACGTGACAGGAGCAAAAAGACACCAAGAAACTGCGCGAGAGTCACTTTTTCCTACATGCCTCGTTTAAAAATTCACCAAAAATATACCGTTGGTGGATCAAAAAAGGCATCAGTGACTCAGCTGCAACCAACAGTCACATGGTAAAAATTCAGAGACCATTCGGCTGAACTGCAGGCTGTGTTTCCAGTATTAGGATCACCTGTGGACACAAAATGTTGTACATCTTTATTCCAGGTTTTTTTTTTCAGATTTGGTAAAGTATATAAACAATACAATCAAATCTTTCTTGGCACTGAACACATTTCTAAGTTCTCTGTACATCAGGTCATGGTTGTTTCCATAAAGGTTTCTGCCCACATTAAGAAAAAACAAACAAACAAATCACTTTTTCCTACATGTCTCATTTAAAAAGTCACCGAAAATACACTATTTACACTGAATAGATGATGTAAAAAGCTAAAAATTATGCGCTTTCCAGTGCAACAAAACAAGGAATTGACAACTTAGAGCCAACGAACAGTGACGCTGCAAAAATTCAGGGACTATTCGGCTGAACTGCAGGCAGTGTTTGCACAGTTTTCAGTATTAGTAACACCTGTGGACACTTGGAAAAAATGTTGTACATGTTGACTCCAGGGCTGCACTGTGGCTCGGTTTTTAGCACAAGCGCCTCACAGCTAGAAGATCCCCGGTTCGCGTCCCGGTTAGGACGCCTGGGATCTTTCTGTGTGGAGTTTGTATGTTCTCACCGGGTTCTCCAGCTTCCTCCCACAGTCCAAAAACATGCTGAGGTTAACAGATGATTCTATATTGTTCGTTGGTGTAAATGACAGTGTGCTTGGTTGTCTGTCTCTATGTGTTGCCTTGGTGATCTGTCCAGGGTGTCTCTGCCTTCACCCGAGCCAGCTGGGATACACTTCAGCCCCCTTGTGACCCTACAGAGGATTAAGTGATGTATAGATGATGGATGGATGTTGATTCCAGGTTTTTTCAGTTTTTGTGAAGCATATAAAAAATGCAACCAAACAAATTCAAGTTTTCTTCTTGTTCTCTGTCATCCTGCACTGAAGACATCTGTGGCTTCTCTCTACCTCCGTGGTCGTGTTGTTTCCATCGAGGTGTGAGCTCACGTTAAGAAAAACAAGCAGCAAAATCAAACACACTCTCACCGTACAACAGCTTGGAGTTCAGAGGGTTAAACGACTGTCTGAACTCCTCTGCTCAGTCGCAGCTGCGCAGCGTTTTATTGGCGTCTGAAGATGTGTAGGAGTGATCTAATCCCTGATGCTGATGCTCCACCGTTGCTGCATTAGCAGAAGCGAGATGTTATCCTGTTGATCACGTTTCGGTCCCGACTTTATCATCGCTCGCCGTGCCCTCGGGCCGCTGCTGCTAATGCACCGTTTGTGCTTCTTCCACTGAGAATATCCTCCGCAGGAGAAAAGGTCATATGGAGGATCAACATTATGACACAATGAATAGGGTATAAAGGGGCTCAAAGGGGCCACATCGCTGTAATATGCCCCTTATTGACTCTAGTTGATCACAGATTGTATTTCAAACGCCGCCCTTTGTTCAGCCAACCTCTGTCATTACCGCTAGCTTAGGCTTGTTAACACTTGGCATTGTTTCACCTACACATGGACAGCTTGTCACCCTGCTGCCCTCGGTGCCTTTATCCCCGGCCTCCCGTGGCTCATAGCGGCACACTTCCACAAGCTGCTCCTTCTCCTGCACCACAAAGGCATGTCTCCGGGCCCCCATTCACCCCCAGTCATCTGCATACAGGTGGCCCCGCATTCAATCACAGGGAGGCACACTTCTGCTCCACAATGTTCCACACTGTTTTAAAAAAAGCTGTAATGTTACATTTCTCCCCCTTTATTATTGAAATACATGAAAATATCACTGAAATAACAAAAAACTAACTGTGAATTTACACGTTAAGGAACCTGTAGCTGGGAAAAAACACAAAATATTCATCTTTTTTTTACGGAAAAAATTGGTAAAACACATCCACAACTGCTAAATTCAAGTTTAATGTTGTAAATCTATTTATAAAATTAGACGCAATTAGTGCCAAGAAGAAAAATATGAGTTGTTTTTTGTAATTTTGCAAAGATTAGCTTGTTAAATGAGAAACAGAACGAAAAATTACAATAGTTTTCGCAAGAATAAATGTTGAAACAATGCGTTTTCGTCAGTGTGCAATACCTATAAGCTCTGGCAATCTGTCAAAATACAGGTTTTTTTTACCATCATGCCACTCTTTTACTCACTCTACTGCAATATTTACTGCAACATAAAGTCCCGCACCGCTATGGAAACAGAACAACCATGAAGAAGGAGAGGGAACGACACAGTTAGAATGACAGAACTCATAAAGAAAGAACAACTAAAATTGAATTTCTTTGATTATTCATTTTCCAAAAAATGGTGTAAATACATGTAAAACATTTTCAAAGTGTCCACAGGTGTTAGCACTAATGGAAAAAGTATTGACTCTACATACTATAAATATTTCAGTATTTATTTTTTTTACATTTATTTCTATACTAGTCTGCTATACTCGTTTGTAAACACTGCCTGCAGTTCATCTGAAAAGTCTCTGAATTTTTGTCACGTGGCTGCTGGTTGCAGCAGAGTCACTAGTAATTTTTGCTACTGTGCCGAAGAGCGCAGAATTTTTTGTTTTTTAAAGAATATGGATATCACAAACAATTAATTTTTGGCAATTTTTTTAAACGAGGCATGCGAGATGAAAAGATTTTGATGAAATATTATGATTTAAACATTAGATTTACTTACATTTTTCGAAACATTGACAGCAAACGTATATCAAATGCTCGTTATCGGTGTCCTTGATTATTAATAATCAGTACTGGCCTTGAAAAACAACATACTGGTTGATACTGGGGGGGAAAATGGTGGCTATACAAACTAGCGATATTTTACTACTTGCATTTTAAATTTGATAAACACTGCCTGCAGTTCAACCCAGTTTAGCCCCCAAAAAAGTCCCGGATTATTTACCATATCATGCTTAATCACAGCTGAGTCACAAATGCGTTTATGGTTGCGCGACAGAGTGCGAAATTTTGTGTTTTTTACAGAATCTAGTCAGTGCAAAGAGTTTTTTGGTGACAGATTTTTAAGTGAGATGAGATGAGATAAGTTAAATGAGATGAGACGGATCATTTTAAGCCTAGATTTGGCTATTTTTCCAGACGGAACAGCTTGTCTCATATGATTAAGTCAAGAATTGTTGGAGAATTGAAAATCTGATGATTCTTTCTGCTTTTACAGTGTCTATCTTTGATATACGGTGTATGTTTTGGCTTTTTTTTTAAAGATAATGCACCTTTAAACCCTGCATTTTGGAGTTTTGAGGGCTAAACATTAAAACGTCATACATGTGGTTGATCTCGTGTAAAATCAAGGCTACAAAATGCGCTTTAAATGCAATTGAATTGTTATTTTACAGATATTTTTTGCAGTGCATGTCTCTAGATCCGGCCCTGCAGGGGGGAAAACACTCACTCCTGCAGTAGCAAACCGAGGTGGCGTTTCTGCTCCGAGCATCCTCTGGAAAGTCGCCACGGAGGCTAAGCTGTTTTCAAACGTGAGCTACCGAAGCGGGCCACGGACACACAAACAAACCAGCACAATGCCGCTTGCGTGTGTGTGTGTGTGTGTGTGTGTGTGTGTGTGTGTGTGTGTTGGCCCGTTGGGGGCTAAATGAGCCTCCTCCCTCCCTCCTGGACCGACACCGTCTCCCTATTCAGACCACAGGAATCATTAACTCGCCCAGTCAACGGGCACACTCCAACTCTCTGCCTCCTGCTTTGTGTCTCTCGGGGACACACAAACACACACACACACATGCCCACGCACACACACACACACACACACAAAGGCACAAACAAGCCCCGGTGAAATATTTAACCACGCTGCTCGGCTCACATTGCCGCTGCCATCATTTGTTATACTGTATCTCCTTGTTTGTCTCGCTGCCTGTTCTCTCGGCTCATCTGTCGTCTCTGCTGTCTCCCCTCGCTTCCCTTTCTTCTGTTCATCTGTTCACTTATTTTCCACGGAGCCCCTCATCAGCCCCTGGCCACAACGCTACATATCTCTCTCTCTCTCTCTGCCCTGATTACTCTGTTAAGTTCCACCCAGCTCTCCCCGGTCCACATTTCCTCACCTCCGATCTTTTCTCATCCCTGTTTTTATTTTATTTTCTCACCCCACAAGTACCTCAAGCGGTGCATTCGTTAGGAGAGAATCCATTATCCTCATCCATCCATCCATCCATCCATCCATCCTCCCTCCACTCTCTCGTTTCCTCACATGCTCCTGGCCCCAGCCCTATATTCATTAACATGGTGTTAATGATCCCAGATGGACTGACATGTACTCTATGGGGGCGAAGTGCGACTGGCTTCTTCCAAGGGTGTATGCATGTGTGTGTGTGTGTGTGTGTGTGTGGGCGGCTGTGTGTGTGTGTGATGTGCTTGCGTGTACACGGCTGTCGGCTACATGTGTGCCGGGTTGTGTCTACATGTGTGCATGCGTGTGGGCACATGTGTTCCAGGGAGACAGGGGAGGTTTGCTGTGGTTTTTTTTTTTTTTCCTCCTTCTTCTCCGCTGGCAGTCGATCGCTGTGTTATGATGATATGCATCTCTCAGGCTCTGCTTTTCGGAGAGCCAACAATAGAGCTGATCAGAGCGGCCGAGAAAACGAGGACGGAGCTTCGCGAGGAATTTGCTCGGCGGCGCAGCGTACAGCGAGAGGCTTCTGTGATGTAACAATAACGCAGATTCAGGACTGAAGGGTTGAAATTGCTCCGAAAGAATTGCTCTAATGGAGGCTGAGTCAGATTCATTTACGTCAATTTTGATTTACGTCACGCGGGACCCTCGCGTACCTGCAAGACGCGGAAAGTAAAAACATCGGTTAAGGTTCCCACATGATGGATGCAGACTTTGAAAGTGGACAGCAGAGTGCACGTGGTTCGTTAGGCTTCATTGTTAATTGTTCAGAGAAGACGTAGTTTAGTCACGCGGACCTTCGACGTTCCTGCAGGAGCAGAAAATAAAAAGGCCGATTCATGGTTTCCGCATCCATGCTACAATACTTATGCATCGGCTGGTTCATTTTCCTCCAGATGCAGGCATGTATTTGTTGGCTTTACTCCCTTTCGAGTCCATTTTGCTGCATAGTTGCAGCGTGGATATCTGCCAAAGGGTCTGTGTGGACTCTTGTAGACTTGGAAAGTAGACGAAATTCACGTCATGAGGACTTGCATATGCGGAAAGTAAAAAGGCCAATTCATGGCTTCAACATGACCGATGTAGACTTATTCATACTACAATAGGTGTTCATATAGTCATAATATCGAGCACAGAAACATCCATGGGGCCCCTGTAGATGTTAATGTAGATGATGTTGCTTGTACTGCTTTTCGAGTCCACTTGGAAGACTCTGTTGGATGCATGCAGACACTTGAAAGATGGCGACGCACTCTGCACTTATATTGCGCTTTTCTCTACCTTAGTGGTATCCAAAGCGCTTAACAGTGTGTTTCGCATTCACCCATTCACACTTCAATGGCGACAGAGCTGCCATGCAAGGTGCTAATCTACCATTGCAACTTGGGGTTCAGTGTCTTGCCCAAGGACACTTCGGCGTGCGGAGGGGCCGGGGATCGAACCGCCAACCTTGCGATCAGTGGACAACCTGCTCTACCACCTGAGCCACAGCCGCTCTAGTAAAGTAAAGTTAGGACTGAACTCAAAAGCACTGAAAAATTTGCTTTAATGGAGGTCGAGTCAGATTCATTTACGTCAGTTTTGATTTACCCTCGTGTACCTGCAGATGCAGAAAGCATAAAGGTCAACTATGGCTTCCACATGACGGATGCAGACGTTGAAAGTGGACAGCAGTGTGCACCTGGTTCTATTCATGCTGCAATAAGTGCATGTTGGTTGGTTGCATTGTCCCAGAAACACGATGCTCGTGTTTCATTGCTTTAACCTGGGTTGAGTTGTATTTATGCATACGGCTTATTGCTAAGCCTTAATTCTACCCCAGCTAAAGACATCACAGGTACTTAGTTGTTGCTTTTACTACTTATCGAGTTCGCTTGCACGACTCTGTTGCAAATTATGTGCGGTAGGTAGGCTGCATCAATGAATTCCACGCACTAGAACAGGGGTGGGCAATCCTGGTCCTCGAGGGCCACTATCCTACATGTTTTAGATGTTTCCCTCTTCCAACACACCTAATTCAAATGATCAGCTCATCATCAAGCTCTGCAGAAGCCTGATAACGATCCTGATCATTTGAATCCGGTGTGTTGGAAGAGGGAAACATCTAAAACATGCAGGATAGTGGCCCTTGAGGACCAGGATTGGACACCCCTGCACTAGAAAGACGGTCACGCTCCTGTGCTGTAACAATAAAGCTGTTACGTCAAGTTTAATTCACGTCATGTGGATCCTCACGTACCTGCAGATGCAGAAAGTATAAAGGTCAATTATGGTTTCCACATGATGGATGCAGACTTTGAAAGTGGACAGCAGTGCGCACGTGGTTCTATTCATACTGCAACAGGAGCATGCCGGTTGGCCGCATTGCCCTTTGTATCAAGCAACGAAACATCCGTGGGGCTCCTTTGGCTGCTTCAGAAAGAAAATCCTGAATGTTTCATTGCTGAGGTCGAGTTTTATTCATGCTAAGCCTTGATCTTACTCCAGCTGCAGACTCCACGGACACCTTTATTGTTGCTTATACTACTTTTCAAGTCACCTTTCAAGACTTATAAATGCATAAATGCACAGTGTGTCACATTCACACTACTACGAAGCATGCTGAGTGTTGCACCTGGGCCCGGAAACAAATTTTGGGCTGCACATAGACGCCTGTCGAAAGGACGAAATGCACGTCATGTGGACCCTCATGATGCAGAAAGCATGAAGGCCAATTCGTGACTTTTGCAAGACCGATGCAGACTTCGACAGTGGAGAGCACACGTGGTTCTATTCATACTGCAGTAGGTACACGTCGGACAATTGCATTGCCCCTCATGTCGAGCACAGAGACATCCATCCATCCATTATCTATACACCACTTAATCCCCTGTAGGGTCGCGGGGGGACTGGAGCCTATCCCAGTCGACTCAGGGCGAAGGCCGGGGACACCCTGGACAGGTTGGCAGCCTATCACAGGGCCGCACAGAGACATCTAAAAAAAAAAAAATCCTCAATGTGTTTGTAGTCATATTCATTCGTACAACTTAAGCCTTGATTATAGTCCAGCTGCAGACACCACAGGTACTTAGGTGTTACTTTTACTACTCTGTGCGTTCGCTTGCAAGACTGTGTAGGATGCATGTGCAGTAGGTTGAATCCACTAGAAAGACGGTGACGCTCCTGCGATGTGACAAAGTAAAAAATAAATTTAGACTGAACTTGGAACTAAAATTGCTTTAATGGAGGTTGACCCACATCCATTTACGTCAGTTCTGATTTACCCTCACGTACCTGCAGGTGCAGAAAGTATAAAGGTCAATTATGGTTTCCACATGATGGATGCAGACTTTGACAGTGGACAGCAGTGAGCACCTGGTTCTATTCATGCTGCAATAAGTTCGACTGCTAACACAGAATCAAGCATAGAAACATCCATGATTGAAGTGTTTCATTGCTTTAATGGAGGCTGAGTCATATTTATAAGTACAACTTAAGCCTCAAGCCTTGATTATAGTCCAGCTGCAGACACCAGGGGCATGTATTTGTTGCTTATGCTAAATTTTGAGTCACCTTGCAAGACTCTGTTGAATAAACCCGCAGTGCGTCATATCCACGTACTCCAGCTACTGCCCAGCATGCAGACCGTTACGTAGTCGGACACTAATTTTGGGCTCCACGTGGACATCCGCTGGAGGGTCTTCGTGCGCTCTTGCAGACTTGGGGAGAGGACTAAAATCACGTCATGTGGACTCTGAGTGTACTCAGAGGTGCAGAAAGCATAAAGGTCAGTTCACTGTTTATGCATTACCGATGCAAACCTTGTAAGTGGACAAGGGGATGTTTCTATTGATACTACAATAGGTACAATCGGTTGGTTGCAATGCCCAACATATCAAGTACAGAAAAACGTGCATGTTCTGAAAAGCTGCGTGCACTTCTGCAGGATAAAGCGGCTGGTACAGTAGCACCGTGTCAGCAATTGTTTCGGAGGTCTGTCGAGCACAGGGTATCTGGAGAATTTAGAACTTTCCAGTGTGTTTGGGCTTCATTGATGGAAAGCATGAATAAATCAAAATAAGCGATTACTTCAGTTACAACTCTTTTCATGATGAATTTTAAAGGTGTTGATGATGAAGAATCTCTTCGTGCAGTATCTCCTTGGAACAAGCAGTTGTTTTAAGTACTATTTGATCGTCTGCAGGCTCACATGGCTTGGCTTTGTACATTTAAAGGCAAAATTGGCCTTTTAATGTACAAACATGAGAGTGGAGCGATTTTTCTCATCCAAGTGTCACCAGGAAACAACAAAAATCACAAAGTCCTGAACTTTTCCTGTAATGGTTTTTGGAAATCTAAATGCCAAATCTAAATCCAAAAATCCAAAGTTATGAGCTCTTTGCAGAAGACTCTCATCACCACACCTGAGCACAAAGCAAAGACCGAAAGGACAAAACTGAGCACAGGACATCTGGAGAACTCAGAACTTTCCAGTGTGTTTGGGCCTCATCGTTGGAAAGCATGAACATGTCAAACCACCTCCGAAGTCTGGGAGCAACTAAGTCAATTACAATGATAAGTTATATAGCTGCGGACAGTGGAGAATCTCCTCACATAGTCCATCCTCGAAACAAGCATTCGTTTAAAACACCATTTGTTTATTTTAGCAAAACTTTAAACTGTGTGTACAGTCCACACAGTTCCAAGTTTTGGTCTACATCCACAGAAGGTGTCCATGAGTCTTGCAGACCCAGGTGAATGATGAAATTTATGTCACAGGTGCCGTTAGTGGAACCAGATCAGCATATTTCTCAAAATCCTGAACTAGTCCTGCAACGATTTGGGCAGTCTAAATACTACAGATGCGAGTGTGTTTCCAGATTTGTGAACAGTTTACAGAAAACCCTCAACACGACATCCGAGCCCAAAGAAAAGACAGAAAGGACAAAACTGAGCACAGGACATCTGGAGAACTCACAACTTTCCAGCGTGTTCGGGCCTCATCGATTGAAAGCATGAACATGTCAAACCACCTCCGAAGTCTGGGAGCAACTACTTCGATACCAACTCTTTAAATGACAAACTATAAAGGTGTGGATGATAAAGAATCTCCTCGTACAGTCCCTCGTCTGAACAAGCAACATGCTCTCCTGTGCAGTCGCCACACTTGCATTGCATACAGTTCACTTGGTCAAAGATTTTCAGCTACATCCACAGAAGGGTGCATGCAGACTCTAGCAGACTTGGGTGGATGACGACATTTACGTCACAGGTACCGTTGTGGATCTGGGAATAACATAATGAAGAAACATGGGAATGGAACCAGATCAGCATATTTCTCAAACTCCTGAACAATTCCTGCGACGGTTTGGGCAGTCTAAAAACTACAGATACGAGTGTGCTTCCAGATTCGTGAACAGTTTGCTGAAGAGCCCCAACACGACATCCGTGCACAGAGCAAAGACAGAAAAGACAAAGTCCACAAAGACAATTGCTTCCGAAGAAGGTAAGAAGTTGACTTGCCTGCACAGAGCTTAGATATCGACCTCAGCTAACACCGGCCTTATCGCCCAACACCAGAGCCGGATTCCTCCAGTGTTCCTCCAAATAAATGGAAGCGAATTCACGTTTGACTTTGTTGTTGTATCGACATGCTTTTGGCCGTGCGACCCACGCTGACTTTCACATGTGTAATTCAACTAAATTATTTTTTTAGCCGCTGTTTAGACTCACAAACATGTCTGCTATGCTAAATGTGGCTCAAAGGATCAGCAAGTTAGGGAAGGCAAGAAGTTAAAGCCCTGCTGCTAACCAAGTTTAGGTTTTGCGGTGCACGTGCACACACACACACACACACACACACACCAGACACATGCATGCGGTCTGCTAAGGTTGCAGTGTTACAGGTGCAAGGGCAAAGTGCATGAATGCGTGTCATGGATACGTTAGCATTCTTTAAATGCACACACACACTTTGCCTGACCCCTCCCTCCAAATATAGTTTACTGCACTAGCGCCGTAAATCCAAAGTGCTCGCTGCGCCGTAACAGCAAGTTTTCACCCAACTTCAGCTGAGCAGCTAAACACTCCAAAGGACCTCGTCTTCGAACGCTTCCCTGCAGTGCTCCTTCTTCTTCTCTCCCCCCTCGGCGAGCGGTCACACTTTCTCTCGCCGCCTCCTGTTCCGTCTCTCTGTTCTTTCTTTGTCTGGCGTTGGCACGGTCGCGCTCGTTGCATAATCGCACACTTGCTTAATTATCGAGAACGCTCCGTCTAGCGCGTCGCCGTGTCGGGGGCCTGTCCCGGTTCGCTTCGACAAGTCAGCACAAACAGACGCGCAGAATCGATCGCTGTCCTCCTCTGAAGCTTCACGTCTTCTGCTTCCTCCTCTCAGCGTAAAGCGAAAGGGCTGCTACTGTAAAAACAAACACCTGTAGATGCAATTATAGAAAATTATAATGCAGCCAGATCCTCCCACACTCAGCGTTATTACGCTCCTCTGTGCACTACATTTGTTTTCGTTGCAGGAGTTTTGTATTTGCACAGCCCTCGCAGCAGCAGCCCCGCAATTACATCGTGCAAACGCCGATAACGGAAACACTCAGAGCGCAGATGTGGTTCCTGAAGAGATCGTCTAATGAGAGACTGGAAATCAATTTAGTGAGCGCGGCTCATTAATAATTGATGCACTCTCAAGTCAAACACTGGATAAATGTGTGTGTTTCTGTGTGCAAACTCCGGGCAAAGAGTGGTCACCATGGTGATCTCTCTAAACCAGGGGCTCCTACATGACACAAGTGGGCGGCAGCAGCGTCTTGACCAGCTACACACATCTACACGCATGTGCTAAGCATGCACTGGTTTTCTGCTGTAGTAATGACTTATTTGCTGTGCATTCAGGCTGCATTATATTGGTTTTTCTGCGAAATATAGTGGAAAAAATACAGGAATTTTTCACCAGATGACTCCATTTAAAAGCACTAAAAGACTGGGATGAATTTGTAGGGGAGCATCTGCACCAAAAATAAAATAATAATCTAATTGGACAGCATTGAGATCCGGCTGTGCACCTGTTTCTGGTCTCTCTGAAGCTGAAATACTACTGATTTCTTATTTTGCAGCCAACCGTCTCTCCTGTTCTCCGCACATTCTGCCGCGCACACGCCAAATAAAAACTCAGTTTGTTCAAGAACCCTTAAATCGGAGTAAATGATGTCCTATCAGACAGACTTCTCTCGCAGATTAGTCACGGCAAATGAGGCGGGAAGCAGCAAAATAAAATTGCAGCATATTGCGCTTGAGCGAATTTGCCTCAATTCCAAACTTAACGTTGATGCTGAAACGACACATTGTGCAGCCCTACAGTCTGAAAGACATAAATTCTTGCCTTAAAACGTTGATTCTAAGTGTTTATGTCCGTTTGGGAATGGTGCTGCAGCAGGACGCCGATCAAACTGGAGCGGTTTATATAATGTTTCTCAAATTTAAGCAGGGTTAAATGCATTAAGATGCTTATGTACACGTATATATGGTATTACACACACTGCAGCTAATCCTAATATTTTCAGATTAAGACCTTGTCCACACTAATGCTGATATTCTATCCTACACAAACGACATTTTAGGTAACTAAAAGCGAAGAGAACAACATCAATGATATCAGTTTCTTTATATCCGGCCAGGACAAGCAGTTCCAGCTATTTTCCTACATTACCCCCCATCATAGACGTCGACACAGTAATAAGATTGGGTTGAAGGACGCCTCCACTGTTCTTCTTTGTCTAACCCCGCGACCTGCCCTTTAAGAGCATCCCAGCTCAGGTGACCTCTGACTGGGAGCTTGTATCAGATTACAAGCCTCCGCCGTAAAGACATTGTTGAACACGGAGGAGTCAGGTGGAGGACTCGCAAGGTGCTATTTTGATTCAAAACCTAAACTTTCAACCCCGTCAACCACCAAACCCGCTGGTGGTCTGAAAGCAAGTTATTATACCATAAACTTAAACCATATATTAGTCAGATTGTTTAATTTCTAAGAGTTCTTGGACGACTCATCTGTGATTCGCCTTTCCTTAGAAAGAATTAACCAAAATCTAAGCTTAAAATTGTGATATTTCATCAAAAATCACAGTTTTTTTCACAGCTCATTGAGAAAATCTCCAAAAATTAAACCCTTTGCACAAAATTTTGTAAAAAACTAAACATTCTGCACTTCAGGACTACTCGGCTGAACTGCAGGCTGTGTTTACACCGAGCAGAGAGTATGGAAATAGAGAACCATTTTTTAAAGTACTGGTAGCACCTGTGGACACGTAGAAACTGTTGTGCATGCTGGTTAAATTCTGTGGCACCATGCAAGAACCAGATAACCCTCCTCAGTCCAGTGATAGACCTTAGGCATCATAGTACAAGCCATAGATCAGTGTTAGTTCATTCAAAGGATAATAGGTGTCACTAGCAGCTCAAAGCAGAGTCATTCTTGTCAATATCCCTGCAAGAAGCCGATAACCCACAACTTCAAGATGGCGGCGCCCATGAAAAGGTCACATTCAGCAGCAGGGTTAGGGTTTGGAGTCTAACAGTTAAAGTTTGGGATCCTCAGACCCAAGTCCCGGACGTCTCCGAAGGGGGACTGGCCGGTCTGGCAATGAGGAAGGAGTCTCAGAGGGAATCAGAACTGGACCAAACATCCTCTGATAGTGAGGAAAATGAAGGCTGAATGATCTGGATGCAATTCAAACAATAGCTTCTGCATAAAAAATCAATTTTGACTTCTGAACTACTTGTTTAAAAGATGTAATGTTGGTTATCTGCAGAGTCGGACAAAATTCAATGAGGGGGGGAGCATTAAGAAAACTGTGGGGGGCACAAATTTTTAGGGGGGTGAACGTTCATTGTCGGAGTCTGGCGGCATTAGCGTGGAGATCTCCCGCTGGTGGTGGCACAGTGGCAGTGTCCTCGCTTGCCATGCCTTTCTGTCAAGTCCTTTCGTTTTCTGCCTCCTGAACCATGGGCCGCCAATGCAGATGCTCAGATGCTCAGATGCTCATGACGCCGACACCGGTTCATGCATGCAGATAATTCCCGTGAAGATTGTCATAGATTTGCTTTGAGGATCTCAGACTGGGGCAAAGTTTATTTCTTGTAAATTTTGCACAATGTCCATCTGATAGAAAGACGCCATTTCCCAAGTGTTGTTTACTTCTTTGAACTAACTTTTAATTTTAGAAAAATCGAAACCCATCTTGCGGGTCGTCTGGTTCTGGCAGGGAGCCACAGAATTCAATTTGTACTTTTTAAAAATAATTTAGAGCCTTTAATTGTGTCGTCCTGCACTGAGGACCTTTCTAAGTTATCTCTGCTTCTAGTCAGGGCTGGGCTGTTTCCATAGAAGTGCAGGACGTCTTCTATTGCAGTGAAAATGTGAGAAAACAATGAGCAAAATGTGATGGGAGCAAAAAAAACGCCCATAAACTGCTTGGTCTTCTGAGGATTTAAGTCTGGAAAAATGATAAAATGGCATTTTTCTTTGATGATTTAATGTATTGTTGATGCAGACTGGCCTCGCATGCCCTTTAGAGCATCTGTAGTCTTGTGTATATGGAGATATTTGGTAAAATGAAGGTCATGTAGAGTAGGAAAATATCCATATTAGACCTATAGAAAGCTGTGCATCTAAAAAATAAACAAGAAAACAAGCCGGGGAGTGAAATTTTGCACAAAAAAATGCTGTTAACCGCCTAAATCTGGCCACAAATGCAGCACTAATCTCAGATGATAGCTCCCGAAATCAGAATGAGGACATCAAATTGGCCTTATAGAGAAAAATGTGCCTCACGAATGTACAGGACGCTAACCAGACCACACACAAACACACATGCTAGGAGGATTGGATGGCCTATCCTTGGCAGATGGATACATGCACAACATGTTCCTGTGGGATTTTCCAGCGAGCTGCCAAACCTGATCAGCCGAGGGTCATCCATGCACACTGATAGCTCCGCTCCAGTGATTTATTGACGCTCGCGCGCACGGCGAGGATCCACATTACCAAAAAGCGTGCGCGGGCTGTTCGTCTTGCTTTCCGACGACAGCGGGTGACGGGTCGGGGGGGGAGGCCGGGTCACGCTTTGGAGGTTGTGGAGAGTTAAAACAGGCAGCGGAGGGAAAAGTTCAGCCGGGGTGGTGGTCTCCTCCCCGGCTAACGGCTAACAGATGGCGTCCTCCAGCAGAGGTTCAGGGACACATTGATCCTGATCTAAGGGATGTTTTTCAGATCATTCAGTTGCTTGGTTCTTCTGGAGGAGCCTTTTCACCAGGGGACTCTATTCATACAAAAAAAAAAAAAAACTCCTCTGATGTGGGCTTTTATGGGACTGTCAGAGAGGGAATAAGCTCAGTAACAAGACATCTGACTCACGCAGCCTCAAATATGAATGTGATCCATTGTAATAAATGTTGCAGACGATGCGCCCCTTGATCACAGCGGATTCTGACAAAGGCAGCGACGCTAGAAGTCGACTCCAGACAAAATCAAAACTGGATGGGCGCGTTCAGGCAAAAACCAAGACTTTGTGATCACGTCTGGCTTTGATCGTCGCCATCTGCATCGGCTCGCCGGCCAAACCTGTCCGAATTTTGGACTAGTTCTCGCACATGGAATCAGAGAGTCTCAGATTTTGGGTGAACGGCGAGCTCCAGATTTAAGATATTAAACCAAGGATTGCTCAGTTCTATAAATCTGCAAATCTTACAGTGTAACCGTCTGATTCCCAAGCATTATTTCTCCTCACTGTGGGCTCGTTTTTCACTGCAACGTTAAGTCCTGCACCTCTATGGAAACAGAACAACCATGACTAGACATAGAGAGAAGATCAAAATGTCTTCTGTGCAGTATGATGCAGTTATAGAGCATAAAAAGTTGAATATCTTTGATTATTTACGGTTTATTGGCTCTACATACTATAGATATTTTACTATTTACATTCTTGCAACCTGTACAAACTCTGGATTTTTCCTCACATCAACTGTAGGAAGATGTTTCACCATGCTGGATGTATCCTCCAACAACTTGCTCCTCTGTATACCATTTCTGAAACACGCTGCATTTATATCACTGATCCAGTGTGCTTTTCCACTGCACTGCCTGCAGTTCAGTCGAATCTTTGTTGCATGGCTGCTGGTCACAACAGAGTCACTCATGGCTTCTAGGTTGCACCAAAGAAGAATATTTTTAGTTTTTTTACAGAAGTGGTTGCTGCAAATGCTTTATTTTCTCTCCTGTCGTCTCCTTTCTGCTCGGTGGAAACACTGCCTGCAGTTCAACCTGAAAACTCTCTGAATTTTTGCCGCATGACTGTTGGTTGCAGCTAAATCAGTCATGGCTTCACGGTTGCAGCAGAGAGCAATGCATTTTTTGTTTTTGACAGATTTTAGCTACTGCAAACGCTTTATTTTTGGCAAATTATTAGGTAAAACAAGTAAAATTTGATGAAATGCGATTTTAAGATTAGTTGGATTATTTTCTGGATTTAACAGCACATGACAGATTAGTAGTTTAAGATACCTTCCTTCCCGTTTTTACAGTTTCTGATTGACAGATATTGTGATTTTAGTTAGTTTACACATCCTTCAAACATCCAAGTGTCCACAGGGGAAACCAAAACTGAAAAAACGGTGCTCTCACATGCAATAGATATCTAATTCCTTACAATTTCAATTTGTTTCCATACTTGTCTTCACTCTGTTTGGTGGAAACACTGCCTGCAGTTCAACCTGAAAACTCTCTGAATTTTTGCCGCATGACTGTTGGTTGCAGCTAAATCAGTCATGGCTTCACGGTTACAGCAGGGAGCAATGAATTTTTTGTTTTTGACAGATTTTAGCTACTGCAAACGCATTATTTTTAGCAAATTTTTAAGTAAGACAAGTAAAATTTTAAATAAATATCACAATTTTAAGATTACAGATGGATTTTATTCTTAATTGAACAGCACATCATGGATTAGTAGTTCAAGAATCCTCAGAAAGTCGAAAATCCAACAATTCTTCCTGTTTCTGATTGAAATAGTGTAATTTTAATGATTTTACACATCTTTCAAACTTCAATACAGAAAAAAATGTTGCTCTCACATGCAATTGATATTTATCTGCATACAATTCTAATGTGTTTCCATGCTTGTCTTTACTCTGCTCAGTGGAAACACTGCCTGCAGTTCAGCCGAGCGGTCCAGGAATTATATTTACGTGATGATGAAGGGTTTGTTTTTGGAGATTACATGTCAAACAAAGGGATTTTGAAGAAACATCTAAATTTTAGTTAATTCCTCCGAACAAAAGGCACATCACAGACGAGACGTTCAAGAATCCTTAGAAAGTTGAAA
Organism: Dascyllus trimaculatus; assembly: GCA_024666655.1. Taxonomy (NCBI): domain Eukaryota; kingdom Metazoa; phylum Chordata; class Actinopteri; family Pomacentridae; genus Dascyllus; species Dascyllus trimaculatus. Next base: position 4,358,678 of record CM045451.1, read on the forward strand.
AGCGAACAATATCGGTTTGTTAAACTTTCTGACTGACAAAAAGTGTAATTTTCCAAGTGTCCACAGGTGTTAGCGATGCCGAAAAATGGTGCAATAGATATTTAACTCTTTGCAATTTTAATTTGCTTCCATTCTTGTCTTCACTCCGCTTGGTGGAAACATGGCCTGCAGTTCAGCCGAGTAATCTAGGAATTGGGATTAAAACGACCATGAAAGGTTAATTCTTGGAGTTTTTTTAAAAGATGCACGCCGAACGATGGGATTTTGATGAAATATGGCAATTTTAAGGTTAGTTTTTGGTTTATTCCTCCAAAGGAAAGGAAAGATAAGGAGTTTAAGAATCCTAAGAAAGTTGAAAATGTCATGATTTGTCCTGTTTTTACGGTTCCTGGTGTCATTTTGGCATTTAAAAACAAAACAAAACCATGGTTTTGAACATGCCAGCAGGTTTGGTGGTCCGCAAGATTAAAAGCTGAAGTTTTGAATGAAAAAAAGCACCTTGTGAAGCCTCCACTTCCTCCGTATAAACACAGCCTGCAGTTCAGCCGAGTAGTTTTCACATCTGGTGAAATGGGTTCGAATATCACAATTTTAAGGCTATATTTTGGTTAATTCTTTCAAAGCACAGGCACATGATAGATGAGTGGTTCAGGAATTCTTAGAAAGTAAAAAATCTGACACTTTTTTCTGTTTTTACAGTTCGTGGTTCCAATTTATGGTGTAATTGTGGCGATTTTTCCAAACAATAACATGCTTTGAAACCACCAGTGGGTTTAGTGGTTCATGGGGTCAAAAGTTTGAAATGGAAGAAGCACCTTGCGAGTCCTCCACCTGACTCCTCCGGGTCAACATTGTCTTTACAGTGGAGGCGTGTAATCTGATACAAGCTCCCAGTCAGAGGTCACCTTAGCTGGGATGCTCTTAAAGGGCAGGTCAGGGGGTTACACAAAGAAGAACAGTGGTGGGCGGGATTACGCGGCTCCTCGACGTCTGTTTTGTTACTCTTACGCGATTAAAACCAATCTCATTACCGCGTCCACGTCTATGAGGGGGGGGATAATGTACGGAGAGGAGGCCCGGGAAGTCTGCTTATAACAGGCTTACGGTTAAAGGCGATGAGCTTCAAAGCGCTACGGATCATAATCGCTCTGAACTCCCAGTATTGTTCCTCTCAGCTGTACAATAGCTCACCTCCAAAAATCTCTGCTCAACCTGAAAATGGAAAATGGATCCCGAGGACTGATTTTATCTCCGAGGCGCCTCACCTCACCTCTCTCAGCTCCTCCGCTCCCCGTCAATGGAATAAAAGGCTAATCCCATTACTGGATATTGTATGTAAGTGGGTTAACGTCAGTGGTCTATCCCGAGGATGTGCGTGCGTACCTTTTTTATTTATTTTTTTAGAACAAAAAGCGCCGCGGAATATGTCAGCGCTTTGGCCTAAATCAGTCAAAGGAAGGTGTCGGGTTTGGAAGTGATTATGATGAACAGAACAGTAGCTCATACCCTCATCAACATCAGAGAACAGAGATCGTCTGGAGGCTTGTGTGTGCCAGTATGTTCGCACTTCAATGTGGATTTAATAAACATACTTGGTGTTTTTAATTTAAATATCTCGGAGGATGATTAAACTGGTTGTTTTGAAGCTTTTTTTTTGGCTTTTCGGCTCCACCAAAGAGACGTTTTACCCCTTGATTTGACATCAAGTATTAGAGAAAAGTCTAATTTTAGGTCCTTATTTCCTCTATTATGAATCCTCACAACCCCAAAACCCACAGCGGGTTCAAAAAGCATGCTTTTGTTTTGAAAATCGCCAAATGACACCATTTATCTGAGCCAGAAATAGTAAAAAAAATGGAAAGAATTGTCGGAATTTGAGCTTTCTGATGGTTCCTGAACGCATCGTGTAAACCGCCCATCAGGAAAATGAACCAAATCTAAGCTTTAAAGTTGAAATATATCATCAAAATCACATTATTCTCCATGTTATATCCAAACAATTAGCCCAAAATAAAACATTTGCACCAGATCCAGTGAATTTGAAACTCCTCGGTCAAGCGACAACAGTTCAGAAACTGTTCGGCTGAACTGCAGGCAGTGTTTCCACAGAGTAGAGAGGAGACAACATGAAAGACTGAGAGGAAAATCCAACCTACTGGATCGATAAATAAATGCAGCGTGGCTCAAAAAAAGTGACCAGAGGAGCAAAGTTGCTGGAAGATACATCCAGCATGGTGGAACGTCTTTCAAGAGATGTTCTGAGGTGTTCTTCACTGTCAGATCTGTCATAGAAACTCTGATTTCCATTGATAACCCCTGTCCTAAATCTGAAGCAGCTGCCATCTGTTCTTCACAGCTAGATTGTGAAAGTAGTTCACTGTCTGTGGAGTCATTTTAGGAGGACGACCACTGCAGCCATGATTAGTGGTACTATGGCTCCTTCTATACCTCCTGATTACTGTTGCTTCCACTGACTTTTTAGTTGCTCACTAATCTTCCTGGATCCGTTTTCTGTTCCTCTGTTCCGTTTTTTTCCATGTGGAGCCATGATGCAGGCATAGATAGACACAAAACTAGAACCACTGCAGCCATGATTAGTGGTACTATCTCCTCCTATACCTCCTGATTACTGCTGACACTGTGGTTCACCGAGTTTTAGTTGATCTTCCTGGATCCTTTTCCATCTTTGTGGTGTCTCACAATCACATTTTTCCATTCAGTTCTTTTCCTTGTTGAACCATGATGCAGACATATGTAATGGATGCTAGCGTAGTGGTTTTACGGTGACCCAATGGCTCCAACTTGGCTCATTGCCAATGGAAACAGGTTCTTAGGAGGAACCAGATTAGAACCAACTAAGCACCAGAACTAGGACCTGGTTCTTCTTGGTGGAGAAGGGGTATATGTAAAGTAGAATCCAAGCGTCCACAGGGGAAAAGTCTTTAAAAGACATCAGAAACTGAAGAGTATTTTTGACGTCTCGCCCTCTGTGTGTGAACATATTGCTGTTTACCGTCAACCTGAAAGCATTTCCAAAGCACTGGGAGCCACAGGTTGCACTTAGCATTTACGTGATCCGCCAGAAGAACACAATGACACGGATTTCAGTGAAATGTCAGCTTTGGAAATTGACTCTCGGCGCCGGCCTCCTGCTTTTTTGGGGGAAAGTAAATTCCAGCAAACCTGAAATTTCACTAAAGCGAGCCGGGCGGGTGGAGATGTGAAATTAATCAGTGAACCCTCCAATGGAGCCACTGCAAGCTGATAAACCGCCTTTGCTCGGTTTTTCTGATGCGACAGGTTTTAAAGAGCAGCAGCAGCAGCAGCAGCTCGGCGTGCAGGAGCTGTTTTCTCACTATTCTCAGAAAAATCTTAATTGCAGTCCCTCGCTGCGGTGAGCTCGCTGCGGTTCGGGGCTGCGCTCGCCCAACCTCTTTAGCTTTGCCTCACCTCTCCGCTGGCCTCCGCTCCGTCACGGCCGCGCTGGAAACAATCCCCTCGACTCTGAGAGGCTGCCAGCGGGGTTGCCGGTTCAGTTCCCACCAGCTGTTTAGCCGAAGCAGGGCAGAGAGAAAGGAGACAGACAATAGGTCAGCTCTGACATTTCTAATTACAGAGCGGGACACGGTGGAGAGAGGCCTGCTAATGCACTGCGCTGCGCTCAGACTGGCTGCTATAATTACAATCAGGCTGGATTCAGAGCCGAACCGGTCCACAGGGCCGAGGTGTTAAACCACCCGTGGCTCTCATTAGAGGACATGGGCTAATGAGTGCACTCCGCACACATGCACACTGTGTCCAGAGTTCACTGTGGCTTTTTTTACTGCACTCTGGCAAGCTTAATTTCACACTGTTGCCTCCGGTGGCACACACACCCTGAGAGGGGCGCGATTTTAAATGGAGTTATTATGAATGGAAGCTGGGAAAAAGCCAATTAAGGGTGCGTGATTCTAATTATTCCATCCATTTTACGGCGCGCCGGTCCACGGGGGGAGAGCAGGAAACGAGCGCGAGGGAGAAAGAAAGTTAAAGAAAGAAAATGAAACGGTGGAAATAGGTGGGAGAGGAAACGTTTCCAGAGACACGAGGAAAAAGAGGAGGTTGTAAAACAGAGAGGAGGAGGGAGGAGGAGGGGGGAGAGGGTGAGGAGGCTGGGGGGGGGAAACCTGATCTCCGTCCTGATAAAGCCGAATTTATTTTAGAGGGTAACAGAAACAGCTCAGTGTCGCCACGCAGGTCGACACAGTGGGGGAAGAACCGAGTGGATCACTGGAACTGAAATGTCGGATTAGACAAGGGAAGAGACCGTTTAAAAGTCAAATTTTAGGAACGATTTCCTTTATTTTTTATTATTTATTTATTTATTATTAACAAATTTTCCATGATTTGTTAAATTACTCATAGTGTCTAGCAAAATCACACAAACTTAATATTAATTTACATGATAACTCTAAATAAACAGACCAAAGGTATGAAAGAAAATATGCAAAATTATACTATTTTAACTGTATTTAAATTTCTAAAAATATTTTAAATATTTGAAAAGAAAAATATATATATATTCAAGATAGTTGTTAATTTACAGAATTTTTCTGTTTTGTTAGGTTACAGATAGCATCTAGTTAATCAACAGAAAAGGGGATTAACTGACATGTTGACTGTGAAGGAAATAAAACCTGTATTTAAATAGGCAAAAAAATGATTTTTGCAGTTATTTTACATTATATTTATTTATTTGTTTATTTATTTATTTTTGGAAAACCTTGCTGCCAGATTTTCATCTTTGGTTTTATAGATTTTCTTTTATAATTTTACAGATTTTTCCTGCTTTGTTAAAACGGTCAAAACTGTACATAATTTCCACTTTTTAAAAAAAAATAATTTTACCAATAGTGATTTATTCTTTTACAGTATTTTTGCAAAAATATGTAATTATTTTACAGATATTTGCTGTCATTTGCAAAAAACACCATCTATTAAGGTTGAAAATGGTAAATAATTTGTTTTTTAAAGTTATTTTATTATTTTTTTCCTGTTTTGTTAAATTACAGACAAATATCCAGTAAAATCACAGAAAGAGAGTGTTAATTTACATGTTGACTGTAAGAAAAAAATCATAATTTTACAGATATTTGCTTTTTTGTTGTTGTTGTTTTTACAATATTTGAATATTACAGTATTGCACTATTTTTTAATGTATTTTTATGCTGCAAGATATTAATTATTTTTGTTACGGATTTGTTTTTATTTGATTTTATTTTTACAATTTACTGTTATTTTCCAGAGTTTTTCTGTTTTGCTAAATTACAGACAATACCTTGTAGAATCATATAAAGAAAGTACTAATTCCCATGTTAATCATTTAAAAAAAAAAAAAAATGTCAATAATGTCCACATCAGCAGTCTTTTTACTGCATTTAAAATAGAATTATTATTCAGATATGTGTCATTATCTGAAATAGAAATGTGTTTATTAAGTCCTGAAAAATGGTACATCATTTTTAATTGTTTTTGTTTTAGCTGTTTTATTAAAATTACAAATAATATCTGACAAAATTACAGAGAAAAAGTTTAACTGACATGTTAACTGTAAAAAAAACAGTAATTAAATCAAGTAAAATTATTATTTGATGGCTATTTGTTTTTTTCCCCCACTGTTTATGAACATTACAGCTTTCCATTACTTTTTACATATCATTTCTGACGCCTTGATGCCACATTTTCTCTGTTTTTATGGGTTTTTTACACTGTAGAGGAGCCGGTCTGCTTGTCTGACGAGGTCACATGAGGTCAAACTGATCGCTGCTCCGCCACGTGACCCGGAATGATCGACAGCGAGACCCCTGAAAGTGCAGCTGTTGTTGGGGAGACTCACACGACGGCTAATCGGAACAGAAATCACATCGATCGCGCTGACGTCAGCTCAAAGGGAAATCACAGTTTTCTGAGGGCCTACGCCCGACGCATGCTCTGCCAGGGGGGGAGTGGCCGGTCTCCGGGGCCTGGGTGGTGCAGTTCAGAGTGTTTGGGTGCGGTGGATGTGGTTCAGGATTGACTCATGGGTGCTTTACTCCTGCTGCTGTTGACTTTTGTGCGTAATGCGTGGACCTGAGCAGCCCAAACATCACTCGGATCGTCTGTCTGACCCAGTAAAGATGAAAAAACACAACTGCATGTGCACATACGGTACTTCCAACTTGCCTGTGCATCCAAAGCGACGGGCCTGACCTACATCCGACTGTCCATAGGTTCAGACAGCTTCAACAGTAGGCTAAGACCTACTTATCCACAACATTACGGACTCCGACTGCAGCTTAAAGGATCCTGATCTGCTGCCATCAGTACAGTGTTAACACAGCTGTCGGAGAAAACCAAGGCTGCGCATTTGCTTTGTGAATTAAGCGAGAAAGATAGTCGGACCACCAGCTGTATTTAGGACAGTTTTTCCAGACATTCGGCCCTGATTCCCTGCGTCCTTAATGCAAGGCCCAGTCCACCAGAGCCAAATTAAGGCCTGGTTATTACAGTCGAACCTGGATCGGACTGCCGGGTCCCCGCAGGTCAGCAGGATTAGACAGATTCAGACGGACTAAATTTAATTGACAGATGCCTGGGAGACCAAAAAAAAAAAAGCTCCCGCCTCGCGTACATCTACGGGAATTCTTGTTTCTGTCAAGCCGGGTTGTGCGGAGATGAAAGGCTGGCAGAGGTTTATGCACAGAGAATGGAAACAGGAGAGCAAGTGCATGGAGGCAGATTGTAATTAGGTCCTGCTTCCTACTGGTTAGCCAGTCTGGGTTACCTTGGCAACATCAGCTGTGGGGGTATTACGGGATGCAGGACTGGCTGTTTCTTCACGTACAGTATGTCAAACTGAAAACCAACAGTTGAGATTCACTATATTAACACTAAAGGCCACACAGTAGGAACTCAGTGCAACAGGAGCCTTGAATTCTTTCATTACTTCACAGGTCCACCTTTATTTCTCATGACAGACTCGATCCTCCTCAGATGTTCTGACATTCTTCTTCACAGACTATTTTTGTCAGCTGCTCTTTGCTGGAGGGGTTGTGTTGCTCTAGCTTTCCCTTTAAAATACCCCATAGATGTTCTACTGGATCAAAGCCAGGCATCATACATGTCCAGGTTGTAGTTTTCACCTCTGTAGAATCTCCTGTGTGATTCTTGTTCTTTGGATGGTTCTCCTGCTGGAATCTTCCTCTTCTTCCAGCTTCGTCAGCCAGTATTTTGGTTTATCCACAGACGTTCATCTATAAATGTCATCAACACCTTTATATATCATCACACTCCCACCTCCATGCTTCACTGTCAGGACTATGCATTCACTGTGGTAGTCCTGGTCAGGTTCACGCCAAACATGCTGGACTCCATCTGAGCCCAACTAATTCATCTTCATCTGACCAAAGAATGTTCTCCCAGCATTCATCAGGCTTCTTTCCATGTTCTTTAGCAAAGTTTACTCCTGCAGTTTTGTAGCGGATAGCAAGTACGGCTGTTTTTCTTGGCCTCCATCCATAGAGGTTGATGTTGTGAAGTGTTCTTCACTGTCAGATCCGTCACACTAACTCTGGTTTCCATTGATAACCCCTGTACCAAGTCTGAAGCAGCTGCTGTTTGTTTTCCACAGTTAGATTGTGAAAGTAGTTCACTGTCTGTGGAGTCACTTTAGGAGGACGACCACTGCAGCCATGATCAGTGGCACTATGGCTCCTTCTATACCTCCTGATTACTGCTGCTTCGACTGACTTTTTAGTTGCTTACTAATCTTCCTGGATCCTTTTTCAGTTCCTCTGTTCAGTTCTTTTCCATGTGGAGCCATGATGCAGGCATACATAGACACAAAACTAGAACCAAACCCCAAAAACCAGGACAGCAACCATGATTAGTGGTACTATGGCTCCTTCTGTACCTCCTGATTACTGCTGACACTGTGGTTCACTGATTATTAGTTGCTCACTGATCTTCCTGTATCCTTCTCCATCTTTGTGAAGCCTTACAAACAGATTTTTTCAGTTCCTCTGTCACATATTTTCCTTGCGGAACCATGATGCAGACATAGACACAGTCCATCGGTCCAAAGCTGAGTTAAGCTATTTTTCTACGTTGAGGCCTGTACTTTCAATATAATCTTTCTAAAGTTTTAATAGTAATAAATTACTTTGAACACTTACTTCGATCTAAGTGCTCTTTCCAGTTCAAATGAGTGATTGTTGTATCTCCCAATAATAAAAACACATATCTTCCTTATTTTTCTCAGGTACGAAGTTAGACACAAAACTAGAACCACTGCAGCCATGATTAGTGGTACTACGGCTCCTTCTGTACCTCCTGATTACTGCTGACACTGTGGTCCACTGAGCTTTAGCTGATCTCCCTGCATGTTTTTTTTCCAACTTTCTGAAGCCTCACAATCTGACTTTTCAGCTCCCCTGTCAATTATTTTCCATGTGGAGCCATGATGCAGACATGCAGACAGACACAGCTCGTAAAACTGAGAAAGTTCTGCTGTTCACAGCTCATTTTACGGCCATGTTCATGCAGTTAGACTGATTGGAAATCACATGTGGAGTTTCAGTGATCACGGGTGGATTCACTTTGGTTGAGTTTCTTCTTTGGGGCCTGAATTTTCAATATAATCTTTGTAAAATATTTGCTTTGGATTGTTTATAAGAGGAAACGCTGCTGTTTAACTTCAGTCACTTGACTTTAACTTGCACAGGTGTGTACTCGCTTCTGTGGTAAACTGTAGCTGCCAACACAAACACATGAGAATGAGGTCTAAAGATGCAAATCAATTCAATAATGCAAGTCTGGTCGATCAGAAACGAGCGTGCACGTGAAGAACCGCTCGCTGCACGCTGATGTCAACGTGGCGTATGTGCCTCTGCTGTGTTGAGTCACATGTCTGAGTGTACGTGCGGTCGGTCATGGCTGGCTGAATACTGTAGGAGAATATTACCCAGGTGTGTGTGCACCTTGCTCCAGTAGAGATAAGAAGGTACGCGGGAAAGAAATATAAAACAAGACAGGGAGAGTCTTATGGCTGAGCCCGTTATCATAACTCAATAAAACTTTTATCTTACGAGTGTGTGTGCAAAGTTCACCTCTGTTTCTCAAGAACGGACTTTGAGAGTTGAGTTGTTTTGCCGCGAACAATTGCAGGCTGAGCTCCGAAGCCTTTGTTTCGGAGCCTGCGGAATACATTAAAGTCCCACAGCGACAGGCACAGGGATGCTCACAGGCCTCCACACAGAAGCTATTGTCCTCCATCAGACCACCATTGTCTCTGGTGCGTGCAGGTTTATGCGTAAAGCCTCGCGCATCCGGGTGCAGAAAGCATCCATGGGCGCGTGGGAGCGAGTGAGTTCAGGCTGCAGGATTTATCGTCGCAGAGATGCGATGTGAAGCTGGGCAAATGAACTCAAACGCATCAGGCTGCAGCTTCTTCTTCTTCTGCTGCTTGAGAAAACTCAGATGGTTCTCATTTTCCGTGACTAATCAGCAAAAGAAGCCCGGCTGATAGAAAGTCATTTACTCTGATTTAGTGTTTAGATTTAGGATTTCATTTTTTCCCCTTACTTTATTTGCAACACATGAAGTTTGTCTCCACATGTGCACAGCAGAATGAGAAATACTGAAAAAAGGAGGCTCTGATTGCAAAAAGTAACCAGTTGTATGGAAAAAAATCCAGCTATAGGAAGACATTTGTTTTCTTTGCATGCATTTGCATCTTCAACACCTCTCAATTAAAATAAAACTCACATTTATAGACATTTTCAGTACTTTTGCATCATGGTTTTGCACTAGATTACTTCAATATGTCTTAATTTTTAACACGTTTTAAGTTTACATTACTTAATTTACTCTGCATTGCATTCTTTTTATTATTTTAGTTACATATTTTTGTATTTCTTGTTTATTATCTTTATTTTTTAAGCCACTGTACGCTTTAATTTCCCTTCTCCCAATGAAAGCCAATCAAGTATCTATCTATCTATTTGTCTGTCTATACTAAATACTGTACATTATAGGGATTTTTTATATTATAGATAATATAATTGTTTTAAACACATGCACACATCTTTCATTTAACACTTAAAAGCAAAAAAATAAACAAAAAATAATAAGAATTAAATGTAAAATTAAGGCGGGAAAATGTAGTTTATCTGTGATTTTTTAAAAAAAAATTATTTTATTTTTATTAGTATTTATTTTAACTTTCCAACTGCCAAAGTATAACCCACTTATTTATTTATTTATTAGCTAGTTCGTCAGTTATTTTGCAGTGTGGCGTAATCTGTCTGCCTATTTATCCGACGTTTCAATTAATTCTAATATAGGTAATCAGGTCATCTGCAGAAAAAAAATCCATGTTTTTCCAATAAATGCTGCCAGAAAAACCACATGTTGCAATGTCAGTTTATTTCCAGGATCATGCAGCTGTGGTGTGACTTTATGCGTGCGTGCATCGCCGCATGCCGGCACGTCTTCACCTGGACTTTGGCGGACCACAAAAAATTCAACACAAAGGGCGAACAGTGGAAATAGAAAGTGAGAAAGTAAATAGGCTTGTAAAATAATAATCATAATAAAACAAAAAAATCCCTTGGGAAAAACGTCCCCCCAATCAAAATTCCAAAGCCTGAAGAAATGCAGGAAAGTCCTCGTGGCGTTTTGTCTTATCACTCGTTAAACCAGGTGACGTCATGCTGCTGGTAAGCCTCTGATACTACACTGTTTACATCACCTGGAGCTCTACTCCTGCTCACTTCCCTGCCTGGCCTGTGCTTCCTGGTTCTGACTCAACCCCCGGTCCTGCAGTGTGATGCCCCGGTGTGCTCAGCATTATTCCGGGCACTGAAATGTGAAACCTCCTGCTCAGCGCTGGAGTCTGCGACACCAGTTTCCACTCTGGTATTCCTGCTAATTGTAGCTTCTCCTGCGTCGCTGTTTGCTCAGACTTTGTTAGCGGGGTTTTGATTTGGTTTCGGGAGACTCGCAGCCTGAGCAGAGTAAACAGTGAGACGCTGTGAGGCAATCGCTGCTGAGGATCTTGCTGAGCATTTCATTTATCTTTCTGTCACTATATCCAAGGCCAGATGACTCTGTGTTTTTTCAGCACAGAAATGCTCTCTTTTCAAATCAAATCTTACACACCTCTTCATTTTATAATCACATCACTGGAGTTTTTTCTTTGCTGGCAGCTCCCAGCCGCGACACAGGTCATCGTATCCGTCCCTGTAAACGTGCAAATTGTTGTTTTTACACTTCAGTTTCTGTGCTGCTGGTTGGATTCACTACTTTGACAGTGTCAGTCTAGTAGCTTCTCCCTGTTTCCAGCCTTTATATTAAGAACTCCTCCAAACATATGATGAATAATCACAGTTTTCTTTAGTCTGTTGGCCATATTTTAATTAAAATTATAATTATACAGTAGAGGAGTTTGAAAAGGTTTGTAGAAAAGAGAAACCGTTGAATATCTAGAGTCAGTCCCTCCAGGCATTTCCGATGTTGATTAACGCTAATTCAACCAATCTCCATGAATTCTGCGCCACCTTGCAATTTCGTCCAATCACCTCGACTTTTCCGCAATCTTGTCCCGCCTCCCGTGAGTTCCACCAATCACAGCAGTCCCCAGTAATGCACGTACGTCACCGAATTCACTTCCTTGTTTATAGTTTGAAGATACAGATACGTATGCAACAAAAACTACTGCAAAACAATTCCCTGATGTTCTTCACCAAAGCGGAGCTAAACTGTTTTCACCCCGTGGAATATTGAGGTGGAACACAAACTTAACCATCCACTGATAAACACTTTTCTACCGTAAACATATCAGGAGAATGGGTGAAACCAGCGGACCACAGACCAGACAAACCACCGTGATGAAGCTGTTGCATCCAGATCTGTGGCAGCACTGAAACAATGAAGGTCAGTTAGATTCATTAACTGACGTGACGAGCTGTGAGCGTGTGTGTGTGAACACGCGTGTGCCAGGATGTGGAATTAACTTTTTAAACTTTTAACATTTTTAATGAATTAAACAAAACAAAAAAAAAGCAACTTTTTGACAATTTTTTACCGTCTCCTGCAATTTTATCGCAACAAATACGCTTAAAACATCGCAACTTGCATTGCAATTTTTTAGAAAAGCTCCCACGAATTCAGGCATTTTAGGAGCAACAATCTTGAAAAATGCCCAAGAAATCCTGGAGGGACTGAATAATATAGATCTCACATTACACCAGTAATGTACTGTTTTAGACTAGCTGTTCTACCACATACACTGCAGACCTATTCTGACTCACCGGATGTAGACTTCAAGTATAAGTCTGCCATTACTGCTGCACATTTAATGCAGCTTTCTCCCCTTCAATATGGGAAACAACAGCAACCTCAGATCAGCAACCTACTCCCTAAAAAAACTGCAAGCTTTGCTACAGATTTTGATTGTCTCATAAGAAAGTCCTGTAAAGTACTATAATGCAGGGGCACCATCACTACATCCTGGGCTTAACGCTGCCCAAGACAACTATGATTGGTTTAAAGACAGACTAACAAGGCAGTGCTGTTTTTCCTCAGTAGCCAAGTGATAATGAGGTGCAGTCAGACCATTCTCCAGCACTGTGGAGTTGCAGTAGGGTAGGAATGGTTATTACCTGAAGGAGCTGTTCATAAGAAGGTGACTGTCCGACTCAGCCGGACTAGACGTTAAAGGGACTTTAGGCTGCCAGCTTCCTGGTGCAGAACTACTGAATAAACCCATGTGGTACTGGAGCACGTCATTATCAGGAGAATTCACAACAAGCAAGTGTGCAAGCACTCAGTCACCTCTGACACAAGCAATCTTTGCGCTACATGTATGAAAACAGCTACAGACTGTAGATTTACATCCTTTTCAGACGTGCTATTCACTGCTGGTCCAATCAATCTGGTAAAAAGACTGCATGCTGTCATTTGGTCACAGGTAATTCTAAGTAAACTGCTTCGTTCAGATGCACCCAAAAAGACGCGACATGAACAATAGGCCATTACACACGGCAGGAATTTTCAGGCCGTGGGCTTAACCTTTGTGCACGTTCAAGAACCGGCCCTGCAAAACCTGTTTCAGGGCTGGTTATAGGGTAGAAAAAACTACTCCCTCCACTGCAGGTACTTCTGAGCAGCTCTGAAAACCTGCTCTTTGGCTGGATTTACCATAAAGACTAACATAACAAACTTCCATTGTTCTGTATTCTAACAGAACTGGCGTTACGTCAGGTGACCACTGTTTGTCACTGTTTTGCTGCACACAGAGTTCAAATTGTGGTCGAAGCTCTTGGATCCAACACCACAATGGAAACAGAAAGACTTAAAGGGTCGATTATTGAGTAACTTCTGTAAACATTAGCGCTACCCAACCCGAGTTCCTGCAATAGAAGGCCACCTAATGCAGCATTTGCCATTTGCACAAGACTAAATAGCACATCAAACTACATATAATGAATGGGGTATTGTCGACCACTATATTAGAGGAATTCTGTGCATGACTATCTGTTAATGTGAATCGTCCCTCAAGAATCAGTTTCGGGGCTGGTTTTAGGGGAGTTAAAACTACATACTTCATGGTTGGTAGTCCTGAGGAGCTCTGAAAACCTGCTCTTTGGTTAAATTTACCAGAAAGAGTAACATAACAAACCTCTAGCATTCTGTTTTCAGTGTACTCACAGAACTGGAGTTACGCCCAGCAACTATTATTAATCATGCTTTGGTGAAACTTAACGTCGTGGTTGGAGCTGTTGGATCCAACACCACAATGGAAAGAGAAAGACTTAAAGGGTCCATTATTAAGTCATTTTTGTAAACATTAGCGCTACCTGCTCCCATGCCTGCAGTGAAAACCCACCTAATATTTGCCATTTGCACAAGACTGAACAGCACATCAAAGCATGTATAATGCATGAGGTATTGTCAACCACTATATGAAACAAAGGAATTCTGTGCACATCTGTGAATCGTCCCTGCAGAACCTGGTTCAGGGCTGGTTTTAGGGGAGATAAAAGTACCTGCTCCATTGTTGGTAGTCCTGAGGAGCTCTGAAAACCTAGATTTACCAGAAAGACTAACATAACAAACCTCCAGTGGTTTATTTCCAGTGTAATCATATGACTGGAGTTACGCCCAGCAGCTACTATTAATCACTATTTCGGTGCAATCGAACTTAACGTCGCGGTTGGAGCTGTTGGATCCAACACCACAATGAAAACAGAAAGACTTGAAAGGCTATTAAGCAATTCCTGTAAACATCAGCGCTACCTGCTCCCACGCCTGCAGTGAAAACCCACCTAATATCTGCCAAATGCACAAGATTGAACAGCACAACGAGGGTTAGTTCAGTGCACGTCTATCTGTTAATGTGAATCGTCCTTGAAGAACCTGGTTCAGCGCTGGTTGTAGGGCAGATAACAGTACCTAGTCCATGGTAGGTAGGTGAAATTTATCAGAAAAACAAACATAACAAACCTCCAGTGGTTTATTTCCAGTGTACTCATATAACTGGAGTTACGCCCAGCAACTACTATTAATCATTGTTTCGGTGCAGCTCAACATCGCGGTTGAAGCTGGACACAATGGAAACAGAAAGGCTGATTATTGAGTCACCACCAGCGCTATCTGCTCCCATGCCTGCAGTGAAAACCCACCTAATATCTGCTATATGCACGAGACTGTACAGCACAGCGAGTGACGTTTGATGCAAGAGGTCTTGTCGCCCACTAAATGAAACAAAGTCCAACGTCTGGATGTGTCTATCCGTTAATGCGACTGCAAGCGGTTCAGACTTGTGCTGAAAGTGATTAATTCTGAAGACTCTCGTCGCGACTTTTTACGGAAAAGCGAGCAGACGTGAAGCCGACGCGCTCAGATTCCGTCAGATTAATGCGTCGGGCCGCATGTCTGAAAGGGGCTTTAAAATGCTACATCTAAGCACAGCAAGTCTGACGCTGCAGGAACCAGTGTGGCCCGGCTCTGGATTCTAGGTCGGGGGGAGATCAAAGGCTCTGCTCGTCTCCCCCAATCACTGCGCTCCCCCATCAGTCGGGCCGATCTCTGGCCGGATTTGCCGCAGCTTCCTCGTACCACAGCGCTCTCCGAGGCTGTCAGAAATCTGTTTGGCTCTGCTCGGTGACGGATCTGAGCAGGATTCAGTTGTTGTTGTCCAAAGGGAAACAATTAGATCAGTGTGTGCAGCGGGGTTGGCGGGTTGTGCGAGAGGAGAGCGAGGCGTCCAAGGCTGTCACTGAACAAACTCATTAACTGGACATTTGTTAGGCCTGAGACAGGACCAAACAAGACGCGAGGCAGGAAAAGTGAGAACGGAGAGAGATCTGGGATTGAAGTCGAAGGGGGGAGGAACAGAGAGAGGAATTCAAAACAGAGAG
Organism: Dascyllus trimaculatus; assembly: GCA_024666655.1. NCBI lineage: Eukaryota > Metazoa > Chordata > Actinopteri > Pomacentridae > Dascyllus > Dascyllus trimaculatus. The sequence goes on from CM045451.1 coordinate 4,374,118, forward strand.
CGAGAGAAAGTTTGTTTGGAGCTTAATGATTGTGGAACTGAGCACTTTGAACAGCTTAAAACTTGGACACATGAATCAGATTCTACTATTATAAATGAGAGATTCACTGCAATCCAAAAGAACTGCGATAAGAGCCAATAAACTTTCATATATCTTCGGCTTTCTCAGCATAATTCATCTTATTTTTGTTGATATCGATCGAAAAACACATGCTATCCTCTTGCAACAAGCCCTGAACCATGATAAACATCTCAAATTGAATCCGTTTCCAACTCCACAGCAGGAAAAACAGGTGTGACTAACAGCACTAAGATTGCTTTGCTCTATTCAAAGTGTGTTTCAAGACAGTAGGAAAAGCACAGGTGTAAATAATAAACTTAACAATGGCCTCAGCTCACCTGCTGTCTGGCTCGCTGCCACGCGAACAGAATGAAAAGGCCGAGTAGAAAGGAGCCATTGTTAATGCTGTTAGTAACACCTGTGCTTCTGTCAGAGCGGCGAGTTAAAATGTCTGCTGTGGAAGAAAGGAACAAAGGGAGAAATAGATCCCATATTGAATAGGTAGTTACACTTAAGCCAAAAATAATTCAGCCTCAGGTCAATTTTTTGAATTTATAGTGACTTTTTATTTGATCAACAGCTTTCTTCTGGATGGAAATGACATAAACAAGTGACTAAAGATGGTAAGATGTTATGTAAGATGGTGTTAATGGTGAATTTTTAACTATTTCTACGCCATGTCCATAATTATTCATACCATTTCTAAGATTCAAAGCCTGTATTTTCCTCCACATCAGTCCACCAGTACTTCTAGTGTCTAACAGTCTTTCTTCAGGTCTCCACTGGGGTTTAGTTCCTCCAAGGTTCCATCTCCAGCTCTTTGAAGGCTTCCTCTCCATCACTCTGCTCTTCAGCTCCTCCACAGATCATGGATGGATTCAGGTCTGGACTCTGGCTGGGCTGCTCCAACATCTTCTCATTGTTTCTTCTCCACCATTTCTTCTCCACTTTGGCTCCATGTTTCACATCGTTGTCTTGTTGGAAGCTCCAATGCTGCCCAAGGAGCAGTTCTTCTACAGACCGCCTGATGTTTTCCTCCACAGTCTGAACGTTTCCTCGTTGACTTTAGACATGACTTCTCATTGGGAAAAACTTGACTGTCGTTGACGGTCGGTCGTCAACAAAGCTGGCCAACAACAACCGGCATCCACTCCACGAACACTCCACCGCCCAGAAGCGGCTCAGCTCCAGGAGTAGTTTCTTGGATTCAACTGAGGACCTTGAGGCCACACCAACCGATGCCAGAATCAACCTATGGTATAACCAGTGGAACAGCTACAGCAGCCAGTCAACCCAATACACAGCGAGAGGCATCACCCCTAATGAACGCCTTGCTACGGGCCATGAACAACCTTGGGCTGTCTGGAAGGCATTGAACCATCTGTTGGTTGGTGAAGGACGCTGTAAGGTGTCCATGAAGAAGTGGAGAACGTCAACCACTGATGCTTGTGTGTGCAGTGAGCCCCAGACCATGGAACATCTCATGGGAAGTGCTCCACAATGTACTGGAGATGACCTAGCCATAACTAATGCTGCTGCCAACCACTAGAAGGACACCAGGAAGAAGACTTGTAACTGAGCAGTAGCTGACTAGAGAAGTGCTGCAGGTCCAGCTGAGCTTTAGTGAGTCTGTCTTGGAGAAGTGGAGTCCTCCTTGGTCTGATCCATGGAGACCAGCCTTGTTCTTCTGATGGACATGTTGCTACCAGAACTGCTCACATTCATCAGGATGCTCTTGGTGCTGGTCCTTGGGTTGTTCTTGGCCTCTACCATTGTTCCAGTGCAGGGCTCACGTCTGTCTTCCTAGCAGCCCTTTGATATGTTTCTCAGTGTGGAACTCCTTGGACTTCTTCATCATGCTTCAAACTGCGGACCTCGAAAACACCTGGATATGACTTTATAGACTTTAAACGCAAGCAGCAATGTGCAACTGGAGGTCCTCAATGAGCTCTTTGGTTTCAGTCATGACTTAGAACTGACTAGAGAACTACTGCATCAGCTGTTCTCAGTTTACAGTGTGTTTGAACATCTAGAACATGGTGGAACTTACCAGGAACATTTTTGGAAGCTGCATTTGCTCAAAGCGTTGCACCAGTTTCCAAGGTTATGAACAATTTGAACGTGCATTTTTAAGATGGGTCAACTTTGTCATCTGTGACTCAATGTTTTACTGTCTTTTGTCGCTTGTTTATGCCATTTCCAGCCAGAAGAAACGTATTCATAAAAAAAAAACTCACTATAAATCACAATTTGCCATGAAGAATTCTCTGCTTGCTTGTGTCTCTCTAGTTGTGTATGTTCAGTATAGTGGATATAATCCCATTAAAATGAGTGAAGCTGCATTAGAAAAGTCGCCTCCATGACCCTCTAAAACTGCAGTTTAAGGCCACTCACCAGCTCTCACTGACTTTCCCTGCTGCCGAAAGGGAAGGATCCCCAGAAACATCTATATGTTTGCCCAGCAGACTGAGATCCAAAGCAGCCAGAACAGACGTGCTGTGGTCTGAGCAGTGGACGCAGCGACTCTCACTTCCACCCCACTGGGAGACGCTTGCTGTCAGTGTCATTATCACCTCTGTTACCACCAACATGCTAGCAGCAGTGGCCGGGTGAGTCTGGGCCTGTTTGCTGAAGGGCTGGTGCAAGGGATTCTGGGTAATGTAGGCAGGAGCATGCAACACAGCATGGAGTGAAGTGGCGTTTTCTTTGGGTCACATAATAAAAATGACTCATGCCGCGTTTTCAGCTCACATCCGTCAGAATAAGACAGCAGCTCTGAGACGGCGAGTCCAGATGTTCCCAGATTATTCCTCCATCATCCGCCATCCTTCCCCTTCTGCCCCGCCCCACTGACTTACTGCTGTAATCCGCACTTTTTTTATTTCCTTTTTCCCCCCATCCTCTTATAATCTCTTCTCCGACACAAGCAGTATTTTTGACATGTGTAACTCATAAAGCTATTTATAGGTACGTAAACTAGAATGGCATCGCCCCCCCACCTCTGCAGACATGTGTGCTAGTGTGCTGTTGATGCCAGAATGAATCAAGGACAGCCTGCAGGATGTGTGTTAATGAGGTGTTTGGATTAATTATAATGTACTGTACTGCATGTCAGTTAGTGCATGTGTGCGTGTGTTATATGGGAGTACGATCCACAAAGACCGTCAAATCCACCCCCAGTGCATTAAATCAAATCAAGACGTTCTTTATAAATAACCTGTTCTTGAACTGAAAGGCATCTATTATGTGTTCCAGATAAAAGCAGGGTTAAACGTTCAGGGACCTATTCTTGTTGCTTCTTTTTGCCAAATTAATGACTGAAATTGTGGCGCTGGAGGAAACGACAAGACCTGGAATCAAATAAATATCCTGCACGCATTTACTAAAGATGGAAACATGGCACCTGACAGATCCACCCAACTATAAATTCTATGTTTGGGCTGCTTTTAAATACTGTTAACACCATCACAGAGGTGCTAATTCAATTTTAAATGAGTTTTTATTATTAGTATGTCTATTTTTTATCCATCACATTAGCAATTAAGTCTAAAATGATTCATATTCATGCCACATTTAGATGTGTAAAGTAATTTTAGTTGACTAATAAGTGTCTCCTGGCTGGAGATGACATAAACAACTCATGTCGTGATGTTAATTTTGAATATTTCTACTTTTTTTTACCAAAAATTATCCATAATTTCCAGCCAGAAGACACCAAAAATGTACTATAAATCAAAACTCGGCACTAGTATCGGCAAATTTTGGGCTTAGCTGGACTGGAGTATTGAGAAAATCATTTACAATTTCGACTTCATGCTTGTACAAGAAGAAAAATGTGAAAGCTCTGGGCTATTCTTCCTTGAAAGTCCCATCTAAAAAAGCATCCCGAATTCAGTGAGCAACAGCTGCAGCACCGTAAGGTCAACGTGAACTCTTAAGGGATCTATGGATGAGAGATGTTCGGGCAAAGGTTTGAAGTACAGTAAGTCTCCGTGTGTTTACCGCAAGGATAGAAAGAGATTTAAATCTGCAGGAATTCAAAATAACCAGAGAGTTTTCAAAAGACTGTGCCCTTGACGATTTTCAACACAATAAGAAAAGCAACATATACAGTCAACAGCGTTCCAGCCTTATTGTAAGCACAGTACACTGCAAATCTTATTTAAATGGATGTTTTGATTAAACTTCCTCACACTGCATGACAAATTAATACAAGAGCTGTTTATTTCTGATTCTCAGCTCCGTATACTAAGAAAATAAAGAGCTCGAATACTCAGTTTTGTCTGGATAACAGAATTACTAGGACCTAGATCTAGACAAGAACCCATTTATGTTCCCAGTTAATCCACTGACATGTACCAAATTTGAACCATTTTAATGATATGTAGAGCGATGCCATCACAATGCATCTGTTTCTGTTTAATTTGGAGGTGGTGCTCCAATTTTCAACCATCACAAATTAAAGTTCTGGTCTAGTGATGCTGCATGTTAGGTATGTACAGCGAGCCCTGTATCTGTATTTGTGTCTGGCAGCAAAGTAATTGATATTAAAGTGGAAATACAAAACAAAGACGAAAAAAATTCCATCCATCCATCCATCCATCCATCCATCCATCCATCCATCCATCCATCCATCCATCCATCCATCCATCCATCCATCCATCCATCCATCCATCCATCCATCCATCCATCCATCCATCCATCCATCCATCCATCCATCCATCCATCCATCCATCCATTATCTTCCACTTATCCAGGGCCGGGTCACGGGTGCAGCAGTCTAAGCAGAGAGGCCCAGACTTCCCTCGCCCCAGACACCTCTTCCAGCTCTTCCAGTGGGACCCCGAGGCGTTTCCAGGCCAGCCCAGAGACATAGTCCCTCAAGCGCATCCTAGGTCTACCCTGAGGTCACCTCCTGCCTGGAACACCTCCCCAGGGAGGCGTCCCAAAGGCATCCAGAACAGATGTCCAAGCCACCTCAACTGACTCCTCTCGATGTGGAGGAGTAGCGGCTCTACTCCGAGCTCCTCACCCGATCTCTAAGGAGGAAACTCATTTCAGCTGCTTGTATCCAGGATCTCGTTCTTTCGGTCACGACCCAAAGCTCATGACCATAGGTGAGAGTCGGAACGTAGATTGACCATCCTACTTTCTTATGCAGACTTTGCGGCTAATTTAAAGCCAATAGACGCCTTTCTTACTACACCGATCAGGCATAACATTCTGACCACCTGCCTAATATTGTGTTGGTCCCCCTCATGTGGTCCAAAATGCTCTGAACCACTGGGCATGGACCAGAGGACCTCTCAGGGTGTCCCATGGGGTCTGGAACCAGGATGTTGGCACTGGATCCTTTGGGTGCTCTGGCTTGTGCAGTGGGGCCTCTGTCAATCAAACTTGTTCCACTGCATCCTGTTGATGCTTGATCACAATGAGGTGTAGGAAGTCTGGAGGTCAGATCAGCATGTTGGACCATTGTCATGTTCCTCAACACGATTGGTTGATGTTGTTTCCATGTGGTGGGGTGCATTTTCATCCAGTGACATTTGGGATTTCCATTTGCATGAGGGAGTGTGTTTGTTGTGGGACAATGTTTATCTGGGTGTCTAAGTCTCCTCAAGGTTTTCCAGCAGAACACCACATAGTACCAATATGATCAATGTTATTCACTTCACCTGTCAGTGGTTTTAATGTTGTGGCTGATCAGTGTACATGTACAGTCCTGTTGTATGTAGTTTAGTTGCATAGAAACATACAGGCTGGTTCCAGTGCAGTGACCTCTAGGATGGAGGATGTTTAGGATGCTTCATGTCAAGATCGTGGCAATCTGAGCGATAATTGTCAGGATATTTCATTCTGTGGCCTACAAATGTCTGTGAATAGCTTAATGGATATCCATAGTTGTTGAGATATTTCAGTCTTGTGCCGCCACGGTGGTGCAGATCGACGGGCCAGCACTGCTTCCCCGGAGCCACGCAGCTTGAGAGTCTAAAAATAACAATGGAGTTGAATCAACAGCACTCTGACACACAACATCAGCAAATCACGAACATCTGATCCATTGCAGGCCTGTTTTACTGGATTGTGTTTGACTGCGTGGGTGTACATAATAAATTAGCAACTCCGTGTGTAGTATTCCAATTTAAAAATATCAATATACAGAACCTAACGCAGAAATATCCTCTCAGACTGCGTCCCTCCCTGGGGGCTGCTGCTCCCTCCTGTGAGCTGAAATCACATTTCTGGAAATGCTGAAATATTTACCGCCGCGTTTCCTGTGCATAATGACACGCATAATCAGGCTTTTAGCTGGAGACGGCGACTGACACAATAACGAGATGCATTCAGTCAATGCAGCCGTGTTTACATCAATGTGCATAGGTAATAAGCCGATTAAACCCTTAAAAGGATTGGAAGAGCCGGTAATTCAACAAATTCATCCTGTTTGTTTCAGTATTTCTGGCCATGCAGGTGACACGGTTTTGTCTGTCTGTCACACCGGGATGACATTCATAGTCTGCAGAGGATGAATCCTGTTAACTGTTGCTATTCCTGGACTTTTCCTCCACAGCACCACAAAGAGGTTTTTGGATTTGTGTTGCCATAAAATGTGGTGCAGAAATGCACAGTGGCCAGAATATGAATGCTTTTTCATTATTTTTGACTTTTCACAGCCTCTAACAGGTCTTACTTCCCAAATTTTTTACTTATCTAGTGAAATATCTCCACCAGCACAAGCAGATTGAGAAAAATCAAGGACACGTAAAGGGAATTTTGTTCACAGCCACCACACCATGTTGATTCTGGCAGCCACAGACCTTTGTGTGATGATTTTAAAAGAGCTACACAAAGCATGAGATGACTTATTGGACTGATCTTGGCATTTTTCCATCACTTATGTGAACTTCTTATCCCTGCAATCCACTGGCTTACAAAATACATTCCTGTGCAGCTAAACTGCATTCTTATTTAAATTTGTAGCTAAATGTATTTTGTCAAGTGTGTCAGTTTGAAAAAGCCACAAAAAGTCCCTCTAAGCCCAGCGTTGATCTCTGCAGACACCAGGAACGCGTAGTTGTTTTTCTACTGCTTCCCAAGCCTGCAGGAGGCCATTTGGAGGAACCCATACATGCACAATAGAGACATAAACCAATCAGCCGCAACATTCTGACCACTGACAGGTGAAGCAAATAACATGGATCATATTGGTACTATGTGGTGTTCTGATGGAAAACCTTGGATTTTAACATCCGTGTTGGTGAGACTTAGACACCCACATAAACATTGTCCCACAACAAACACACTCCCTCATGCAAATGGAAATCCCAAATGTCTCTGGATGAAAATGCACCCCACCACATGGCAACAACATCAACCAATCAGGAACATGTTGAGGAACATGACAATGGTCCAACATGTTGATTTGACCTCCAGACTTCATACACCCCATTGTGATCAAGCATCAACAGGATGCAGTGGAACCAGTTGGATTGACAGAGGCTCCACTGCACAAGCCAGAGTACCCAAAGGATCCAGTGGTTCCAGACCCCATAGGACACCCTGAGAGGTCCTCTGGTCCATGCCCAATGGTTCAGAGCATTTTCTACCACATAAGGGGGACCAACACAATATTAGGCAGGTGGTCATGATGTTATGTCTGGTCGGTGTTTGCCCTTGTAGCACAGATGCCATGCAGGATTCTGGGCTGCACTCGGACATGTGCAAAGCTATCCACACAGACTTCTGTAGAACTGGAGTGATGACAAACTTTAGCTGACCCTCATGTTCTTGTGGACACAGAAAGTACAACACCGGCTTCATACTTTAAGTGTTTGCAAGATCGCCTGGGTCCATTAGGATCCACATTACTATCCTACAAGAGCAATAGTGTCTTGCTTGGTCTGCATTCACAGAACATGTAGGTGCAACTGACTGCACATGTACGGACCCAAGTGGACTAGAAAAGTAGTACAACAGCAACAACTGTATGTCCGAGGTGTTGGCACATGTTAGATTTAAGGCTTAGTCTGACTCACCGGATGCAGCAAGCGGCTACAAGCCTGCCCACATGTTAAGTTTTGCAGAGGATCTGGATGTTGCAACAAGAAATTCGAGCAACCCAGTGCATTTTTCCTCTCCAGCCAAATGATAGTGAGGTGCAGCAGACCATTGTGTTCCACAGGAGGGGATGGCTAAGCGAGAATAATTAAGGCTTAATCAAGGCTTTATACTTTCCACGTCCGTGTGAATGCAAGGGTCCGCTATGGGGTTTGTGTGACTTAAATTTCATCATCTCCTCAAGCTTGGATCTCGGGAGACCATGTTTAGCTTAAGTCTGGTAGTAGGGCAGTAGTGTGCATGCACAGAACACACAGCTCTGAACTACTATGCATGTATGGAGCAGAGTCCGCCAAGCTGACTAGAAAACTAGTATAACAACAACAAATCCATGATGTCTGCAGCCGTCCGTGTGCAGGTACGCAAGGGAGTACAATCAAGGCTTAAGCACAACAACAGGGCTTTTACCCAGGAGGAAAGCGTTCTCAGCCGTGCAGGACCATTATTCCTAGGATAAAGCTCCATCTTCACCTGCTTGCTTTCAGTTTTCACTCGCTGTTTGGTTATTTGAGTTAAAAAAACGACCCTTTCACAACATATTTCTTCATGTTCCCAGTTAAGCGATAAAATAAATGGCAAAGATAATATTCTGGTACAACATTCGTGTCCCTCGAAATGTAATAGAGAATTCGGTTCAGTTGTGCAGTTGGAAGTCAGGGCTGTGACTCTGAAAACTGCCAGATACAAAAACTTTGCGAACGAAGAGAGAAGGCCGGCATGAACAAAAAACAGCATTTTGCGTGTGTGTTCTACAAGGCTCTTTTTGGATGAGGCGAAGATAACGGCGCCTCAGAAGTGAATACCTGTCCTTCAGCTGCTGCCTTTTGGGATGGATATGAAAGAGAATTTCCACAGAAATCTTTTCAGCAGCCGAAGATAAGAACTATTGGGGAGAATTACCTCATGTTCCGGCGGAGGACACATGTAACGGCTGATGAAAGGAAAGCAAAGAAATGCCAGCATAAAATATATGAAAGTGTTTCTGAGTGGTCTTTGTGCCGTACGGTGCCGCTTCTGCACCAAGCCTGAGCAGCATTATTCAAGAAAATCTGATGGTGAAAATTGCAGTTGTGGTGTAATCAGGGCTGATTATACGGTGTGTGTGCAGGCAGAAGAACGTCGGCTCTTGCCTCCCACGGTCGCCCCTTCGCTTCACCGTAAAAAGGCTGCTGCATTTAATTTGTGACCAGCGTGAAACCCCCTCCCCCTCCTCCCCCCCACCCCCAGCCCCGCCGGATCACCGGAACAGAAAGACGGCATCAGCAGAAGTGCATCTTTTGATCCGCGGCGCGCATCACAGCAGCCTCTTCATCACAACCCCCCGCAGAAAATGTGACAATTACGGTCGGAAAATTGACTCCGTGCTTTTAGCGAGTGCTTCTGAGGCACGGACGCTTGAAGGGAAAACAAAAAAATAAATGCAGACGGCAGAACCGAAAAATAGAATTAAAAGCGTTCGGAGAAGAATTCACTTCCTCTATTTGCTTATTGATTTATTGAGCTGCACAACGTTGAAATACACAACAGTTTGCATGAATTTGACCTCTGGGTTATCGACACTCTACTCTAATAATGAGACACGACTCTCAATATCTCAATCTATATTATGAAATGCCGTGACCCGAATGCACCCATTACATCTACCGAGAGTTATCACATTAATAACGGCGTTACACAATTGTCATCATAATACCCAACTTCCCATTGTCATTATCAAAACAGTTGGTGTGTTTCTGGCGTCTGATTGAAGCGAAGGTCAGGGTTCAGGGCAGATCAGGGCAGCCCACGGCTCAGTTATGAAACCTGCAGCATGTAATGGGCCATAGGCTTCCGCGAAATCCCATTATGAAGAAACAGCTCGCATAAACAACAGCACATCGGAGCGGTTCATTAAAGAAGACGCGTTAGATTTCCAGTTTTTCTAACAGCCGCCATTTATCCTCACTTGGCAGCATCTTGACCCTCATAAAACAACTTCATTTCATAGTGTGCAAAGGCCGAAGATTACGCGCGATGCAGCTCAAGATAAATCCGAAGGCGATTTTGAGTTTTTTTGGGGGAGGGGGGTTGATTTGAGGTAAACCCCTGGCGAAATGAAAAGGGCGATCTGGGACGCGAGAAGAACAGCTTTGACAAAAAACTCCGCTCCGGCAACATTAAGCCAGTGTTGATTCGTAATTACACGAGATAAGAAGATGAGTGGGGGTTTAGTGCAGAATGAGAGAGGTTATTTGCGTTGCAGGGGCCAGCGGGATGATACACTCATTTTACGAGCTTAGCCCACTGCGCTGGCCGCTCAGGGCACATCGGGGGCCACCGGAGGACGTCTCGCTCGGCCTGCCCTCCCATGTGCCGACAGCTACACGTGTAATTAAAACACAGAAACCGACACAAAAGCACGAGCCGGCGCACGTGCAGCGGCAACACTCCGCTCTTAAACTCCTCTTTGCCACTTCAATGCGCCGTAACCCAGGTTGCAACCTTGGAGGGGCCTTCTGACTGACTCCGCTTTGGATTTGCATCTCGTTTTCAAGCATCGAGCTGCAGAAGAGACACTTGCGCGGGATTGTCGGCGTTGAAATTGAGCAGACAAAGACTTTGCTTAAATGAAGGAGGAATGGTTGAAAACAGAGGCGAGCTTGTGCGCTGTCCTTGCCGCAGAAACCGATAAGGATTTTTAATTAACTCCCATGACCTGAGGTTCATTTAAGAGTGTACAGATGTCAGCTTAATGGCAACTTGGCCCTTTTTTTCTCAGGCAGAACAGGTCAAGTGATGGATTTTCAATTTCGTCTCATGACAAGCGAGAATTTATAAGTATATATTTTTCGAATCCGAATCAGTTTTATTGCACACATCCGAAGAATCTGACTTGATGTTTTGGTGCATCACATTAAACACTGAGTCATATGACATTTTTAAAAGAAAGATAAAAGATATGAATGAGAAACAAGTGTTACAAGTCGAATAAAAAGCAAGTGCAGCAAAGCCGAGGTATTTTAAAAGTAATAGAAATGATGGCAGTGGGCAGGAATGTGCAAATTACTTATCTCAGGATGTTTGCAAGCACACAGTGTATGTTGTAAACAACTTGAAATGTGCAAAGGATAATAGTAACTCTATTCTGAGCCGTCCTTATTGATGAGGCCTGCTGCTGTTTCCATGGAGACGTACAGCGTGATGTCACTCCACCTCGGATACAGAAGGCGTCGTTCCGACTGGGCTACGAAATCGAAGTTCAGCGTTTAAATTCTCACGCAGGACACGAGAACAGAAGTTTATAAACCTCAGCACTGAGTCTCTGCAAATGAAAACCAAAACGTATCTATCAGATGTGAAGTTGAGATGCATCATATAAAGCACACAAAAGAAGTTAGTACAATCCTGCTCAATATCACTTAAATACCACGTGACGCAAAATTTGTATTGTGCCATTTTTAAGTTGAACTCCACAGTGTTTCCTCTTATGAACAGTCAAAAAACAAATACTTTAGACGGACTACATTGAAAATGAAGGTCCCCAAAGTAGAAACTCAATGCAATACAAGTGAATCCACCTGTGATTTCCAGTCAGCCTAACTGCATGAGCATTGTTCTAAAATGAGCTGTGTCTACGTCCGCATGTCTACATCATGGCTCCGCATAGAAAACATTCAACAGAAGAGCTGAAAAATCAGATTGTGAGACTTCAACGATGGAAAAAGATCTAGAAAGGTCAGTGAGCAACTGCAAATCTTTGGAGCCACAGTGTCACCAGCAATCAGGAGGTATAGAGGGAGCCGTAGTACCACTAATCATGGCTGCAGTGGTCGTCCTCCTAAAATGACTCCACAGACAGTGAACTACTTTCACAATCTAGCTGTGGAAAACAGACGGCAACTGATTCACACTTGGTGCAGGAGCTATCAATGGAAATCAGAGTTTCTGTGACAGACCTGACAGTGAAGACCACTTCAGAACATCAACCTCTATGGATGGAGGAGAAGAAAAACTTTGCTTGCTAGCTTTTTAGCACAAAACATCCAGAGGAAACTTTGCTAAATAACGTGAAAATAAAGCCTGATGAATGTTGGAGCACATTCTTTATCAGATGAAGATCAATGAATTGGGCTCAGATGGAGTCCAGCATGTTTGGTGTGAACCTGACCAGGACTACCACAGTGGATGCATAGTCCTGACAGTGAAGCACAGAGGTGGGAGTGTGATGATAGATAAAGGTGTTGATGACATGTCTGTTGATAAACCAAATACTGGCTGACAAGAAGCTGGAAGAAGAGGACGATTCCAGCAGGAGAACCATCCACAGCAATATGGATTGGTTGCATTGAGTTCCTACTGTGAGGCCTGTATTTTCAATCCAGTAAGTAGATGCAATTTCGAATCACTTGACATTTTATACATATTCACAGATTTATACCTTTTATCTGACGGCCACGTTTTGATTTAGAGAGACTCAGTGTTAAGGTTCAAGAGCTCTTGTTCTCGTCTCCTATGTGATAATTCGAACTTTGAACTTTGATTTGTTAGTCTAGTTGGAGTGATGCTTATCTCAAGTGGAATGACATAATGCCGTACATCGAACTAGAAATCAGGTCACAGCATCAATCGGTGGCACGGTGAGTAAGACACTCGTCTCATAGTTAGGGTGGTGGTTTGTGAAGCTAATGTGTATCTGGAGGGTCGCCGGTTCGAATCCCCGGACTAGCAAGAGCTTGAGGTGGGAGAGTGAGAGCGACCACTTGTCCCAGTCACCACCACTGTGGACCCCTGAGCAAGGCCCTTAACCTGGGCTGGGCTTAACCACTGCTCCTGGTATGTATAGTTACGGTTAGCTATGAAGAGGATGAGCCAAAAACAGAGAAGGAATTTCCCCAAGGGGACCAAAAAAGGTTAGATTAGATTAGAAAACCCCCTGTCTGATATTGTATCGACTCCCATCATGCCGCCAAAGCAGCTCCGATCGTTCGAGACCTTTAAGAAGAACAAAAGAAAACTTTGCAGAACAAGTAGAACTTTGCAGAACTTAACTTCTAGCTGGGTAACCGGTCTGCAGCTCCACAACCCAAAACACAACAAGCTGCGATGCTCTGTGTGTTCTGACACCTTTTAATCATTGTACAGTTTGTTAAAGTCTCTCAGATTCCTACTTTGCACATTTTCCCTGCTTCCAACATCGACTTGGAGCACAGACTGTCCACTTGCTGCCTCATAAATCCCGCCCACAGACAGATCTGTGACCGGATAATCGGCATTATTCACTTCACCTGTCCGTGGTTTTAATGTTGCGGCTCGTCAGTGTTTCTGCCCGGCGCATCGCAGTCATTTGAGATCTGATTCACACACACACACACATCGACACAGTGTCCCACTAGGACAGCCTGTTATTTTTTTCCTCATTAATTCCTCTATTTGGCCAAAGCAGTACTTAGCAAGTTGCAACGTGCCCACGGCTTCAGTCGTGCTCATCAGCTGCTGTGTGTCGGCCAGACGGCTCAGCTGTTTGTTTCTGAGTCGCTGGGCATTTGAGGGACTTTTTGTGGATAAAAGCGGAGATGGGACTCTTAGAGCAGAGAGAGAGAGACGGAGGAAAAAAAGGAAAAACATGCCGGCTTTTTGAGCAGAACAAAAAAAGTAGAATCAAAATGAGGCACATGAGAGATTAAGCTGAAATCTAGGGACTAAACAGCAGCTAGACAACACACCATATGCCCCGTGGCCCATTAACCAGCACTTCGGCCGAGCTTGCACTTACTTCCACGATGTGTATTTTTAAAGCTCAATCCAAAAAAAGTAAAGTAGAGCAACGAGCCTTTTATTTTGTGCGTCATTTCCAGATAAGTGCATTTTTCCCCCTCATTCATTCAGGAGAAAAAGGCAAAAATAGAAATGTTGAGCATTAAACACTAACCTCGAGGCTTAAGAGTCTTTAAAAGAGCAGTTTTGGGAAATATTAAACCTTAAAACCGGTTTATTAAACCTGTTTTTTTGGTGAGTTTTTATGCATATTTTAAAACTGTAGACTTTGTTTTCTCCCTGTCTACATGCAAAACCTCTCCTTGAAATCTAAAGCCTCCTCGGTGGCGATAAAAAGCAGCTTTCGCGTGTTTTCATGGCTGTAAAAATGGACCCAAATGAAATTAATACTGCTGCACAGTCGACTCCTTTCTTGTGCTTTGGCAACGCGGCTGAGATCGTGTTCTGTCATGAAGCCTCTCTGGTGAATATCTGATGAAGTACTCCAGTTGTCAGTGTGGTTGGGTATGCAAATTGGAGTGTGCAGGTACAAGCAAGAGATACTTGAACTCCTTCCCACTTGGGGAAGCAACTCAACCCGAACCCAGAGGGAGGAACTGACTTGTTTATGGCCGGTTCTCTGCCAGATTTCGGTGAGTTGCTGCTCCGAGGGATAAAGTTTAGTTATCTTGAGATCTTGTTCAATGGAACGTAAACAAGACAGACACTGGCGCAACGCTAGCAGTGATGCTGTAATCTGGACCATCGTGGTGAAGCAAGAGGTGAACCAGAAGGCAAAGCTCTCGATTCAACCAGTCGATCTACATTCCGACCCTCATCTCTAGTCAAAAGCTCCGGGTAGAGGCTGAAAGAATGAGACACAAGTGACCAGTCGTCCATGAGTTTTGTCATGGACGACTGGCCTTATCCTTAGAGATAGGGAGGGAGTTCATGGGAGAGTTGTTGCTCCTTTGCAATGAAAGGAGCCAGCTAAGGTGGTTGGGGCAGCTGGTTAGCATGTTTTTTGGGAACCTTCTTTGCGAGGTTTTCTGGGCAGCTAAGAGGAGAAACAAGGGTAGACCCAGAACTAACAGGAGGGATTATACACCAATCAGCCTCAACATTAAAACCACTGACAGGTGAAGTGAATGACATTGATCACATTGGTACTATGTGGTGTTCTGATGGAAAACCTTGACGAGACTTAGACACCCAATTAAACATTGTCCCACAACAAGCACACTCCCTCATGCTAATGGAAATCCCACCACATGGCAACAACATCAACCAATCAGGAACATGTTGAGGAACATGACAAAGGCCCAACATGTTGATTTGACCTCTAAACTTCCTACACCTCATTCTGATCAAGCATCAACAGGATGCAGTGGAACAAGTTGGATTGACAGAGGCCCCACTGCACAAGTCAGAGTACCCAAAGGATCCAACGTCCTGGTTCCAGACCCCACAGGACACACTGAGAGGTCCTCTTGTCCCAGTGGTTTGGAGCATTTTGGACCACATGAGGAGGACTGACACAATACTAGGCAGGTGGTCATGATGTTAAGCCTGATCAGTGTTTATCTCCTCTGGCCTGGGAACACCTCGAGATGCTGGGAAGAGGGATGTCTTAGCCTGCCGCCATTAAGACCTCTGCATAAACAGAAGACAATGGATGAACGGATGCAAGATACAAGCCAATGATTGGTGGATCAAGTGCTGACTTGCAGCTTCATATCATTACATTCCCAACTCCGTGCTTCAATGTCAGGACTATGCATTCAGGCCAGGTTCAAACGTGCTGGACTCCATCCGACCAAAGAATGTTCACCCAACTTTCATCAAGCTACTTTCAAAAAACAAGAGGAACCCAGATGTTGCATGACTTTGTTAATTTTTCATAGTATCTAGGAGTAAACAGCCATTTCTTTTGAGTTTATTTTCTCCCGTTAATGTCAGACTGGCCAATCGAATATAGTATTTTGGTTAGGTTATCTTTCTGGTTATTTCGGCTTTTGTCCAACCTGAAAATGTCCTTACACCCGCAAATACAGTATAAATGAACACAAACATAGATGGTTCACTCTCATGTTGTATCCCCAGACAGGGCATAACACCGTCTTTTGCCAAGTAAACGAGAGGATTATGCTGCTCTCTTGTCAGTTTGGAAACCTTCGATAGTTGTTGAGAGATTTCACTAATAAATGTAAATGTCATCTTCATGGTTGTGCCTCAGAAAACGTGATGGGACTTCAAGTTATTAGGATTTGTCATGTAGAGACCAGCCTGTAAGTGCCTGTACAGAATCTCACGTCATATAGTGCAGACGGACAGTCCAGCACTGCCTTCCCTGGAGCCTCACAGCTTGAGTGGTTAAAAATAACAGAGTTGAATCAGCATCACTGTGACACAAAACCTGCCAAACCATTATTTGCTTCACCAGCACATCATGTATTGTACGGCATTCGTACTGGATTCTATTTAAATGTGGGGGTGTAACTAATAAATTTCTGACTCTGTAGAGGCGAAACCATAAGTACAGTTCCAGGCTGACCACCGCCAATGTTCTCTTCATGTAAGGAAATTAAAATCTTCTTAAAGCCACCCTCCATGTCTGCTCAGGTGGACTGTTTGACATTTAAAAGATGCATTCGAGGCTTGGAGTCAGTTTAGCTATTCACCTGTGACACTGTGGTGGATGGAAGAAATATTTTAATCTACGACATGAAAAAAAAAACCTGCATGGAAATTGGTAAATTTAACTGAACACCCCCAGATTTGTCACAGCCCCACGCTGACGAGTATCTGCTCCCATGCCATTTCTATCATCCTGACCTGACATTTGAGCTGTGAAGTAAACATATTTTTTCTCACGTGTGGCACGAATACATGAATAAATGCATAAATTACGCGGCCGTGCTGGTTGCGCCACGTATGACTGCACACGTGTTGCATGTGTGAAGGAATTCATTACGCTCTGAAGACCTCACAGGAGAGCAAATAACACAATATGTGCGACCTGATGGCAGCCCTGGGTGTGTGTGTGCATGTCTGTGTCACAGTTTGCATACGGTATGTCAACTAACTGGTATATACAGTACTAGGCCGTGGACATGCAACTAAATTTAGCACACTCTTACGCAACATACCTGGAATGCTCATCTTGCATAATCTTGCAATGACGTATTATTTTTAAGTGTCTGATTTGGAGCAAGGATCGTAAGTGTAAACAGGTGTTTTAGCTCGGTACTTAGCATGAATCAGCTTCGAGGGATGGCGTCCAATGAGGCAGTGGTTCTCAACTGGTGGGTTGGGACCCAAAAGTGGGTCGCGAAGCCAAAAAAGTAGTGGTATAAAATCTTTTATTTTGAAAGACGTGTTTCTTATGGCACAGTTTGCTTTCAGTAGCAGGATATTTAGTGGTGGTGACACCAGTAGTTGCCCACTATTAACCTCTAGATCTGTCTCTGCCAGCTTATTGGAGAAATTTATGCTAAAACGTGCCAAAAATCGACCAAAATGTCCTCAGAATCTGTCAAAATGGACCAAAATATGCCCAAAACTTGGCGAAAATGTCCAAATATACCAAAATGAGCAAAATAATGTGCCAATTTTTTCCCAGGCTGTATCAAAATGTGTTCTTCAAAAAGTTGGGTCGCGACTGTTATTAATAAAGACATAGTGGGTCCTGAGGCTGGACCAGTTGAGAACCACTGCAATGAGGTAATCACTGTTCATGAAAAAGTACAAAACTTCAAGATTAAACTTGCTGAAGAGCATTAAAATAATCCTGATGAATATCAAGTCTTATGCGCGATGAAACCAAAATAAATGTGTTTGGATCAAACAGAGTCCAGCATGCTTGGCGTGGAACTGACCAGGACAACCATGATGAATGCATAGTCCTGGCAGTGAAGCACGGGCAATCCGTTATCAAAAATAAAGGCAGATGAAGAAAATATTTCAAAAAATCTAAGTTTGGTTGTTGAGTTTGTTCTTAAATATTGACTTTTCATTATAATTCAATCAGTTAAACACTGTTTTTTCAAATCAGTTGGCTTCATTCTTTTTGGGCTTTGACTAAAACCAATAAAATGGTTATTATTTCCTTTGCTAACCATGTATCAGGCTTATTGGCAGTTGTATGTAATATTTACAGGTACATAGTTTGGCCTACTTACCTGATTGAAACTACAGGTGCTATTGGATAAAGAAATAGTATTGTATAAAACAATCCCAACCCAAGGCCCACTTTCTCACTTTTTCTATGCCTTCAACCATATCGCATGACCTTGGCTAGCTTAGCTTTACTAACATACGTCATACATCAAATACACCAGCATTAGCATAAAATGACCTTAAAGTTCTCAATGAGAAAGTACTAATTGAGCACGATGGCATATTTCAGAAGAATGTATAATATATTATTAGATTAGATTATTGATGCTTTAATGAATGTGTCACTTTAATGTTGTTAAAGGTGGTTTAACTGTTTTACATCTGTTTCTTGTGAACTGAAGGTGATCAATAAAGTTTCCTCTATAATAATACATCAAAATTTGTTCGCTTATTGTGTTTCATGTGATAAAAGCAAATCTGCAAAATAAGTAAATGAATAAACTTGTCAAATAAATGTATTGGAAGTATAGAGTCGCAGAAAACTATTCAATCTCAGCACAAGTACCTCAAAATTGTGCTTAAATGAGATGCTTGGGTAACTGTACCTAGCTATTTTCAACCTCTGGAATTATTTGGGTGGTTCTTTTGTATGTGTGAAATGTTTTTTGTTAAGACCTTTCCATCATTTTTGAAGTGAGACGAGGGACTGTTCTCTGGTGACAGCTCCAACAATCAATGTCAAAACATACCCAAAAAAGGTACAGACGTCATATGTCTAAGACAGTTCCGTATTGTGTGGATTCGTCCCGGCATGCGTCATCTGCACAGGAAGAACAAGTTGTTGTCGTCAGTGGGATTGCAGATATCCCGAACGCAGAATAGAGAACGTGACTCCGGACGTCTTAGAGCAGATAATCTGGTGATTAGTGGATAAGAAAAGAAGACATAGCTGGTTAGAGGGACAATGGAATTACACAGCTCCTCTTAATTAATTAGATCTAAATCCATTAAGTCTATCTGAAGCCTTGTCTGTCCTTAACACCAGTTCAAAAATACACTATACAACGGCAGTGAGTATCAGACACCAGGGTCAAATGGTTCAGAAGTGGAACCACCTCTCGATAACAGCATTATATTTCTGTTGAACAGTAGAACAGCATCAAAAACAAATACTTTAGGAAGACCATACTAAAAATACAGGCCTCAAATCAAATAAGAACTCTTTATTCCTCAACGTACTTTGGTTTATCCGCAGACATTCATCTATAAATGTCATCAACACCTTTATCTATCATCACACTCCCACCTCCGTGCTTCACTGTCAGGACTATGCATCCGCTGTGGTAGTCCTGGTCAGGTTTGCACCAAACATGCTGGACTCCATCTGAGCCAAACTCATTTATCTTCATCTCATCTGATAAAGAATGTGCTCCAACATCCATCAGGCTTCATTTCATGTTATTTAGCAAAGTTTCCTCTGGATGTTTTGTGCTAAAAAGCTAGCAAGCGAAGTTTCTTTGGTCCTCCATCCATAGAGGTTGATGTTCTGAAGTGTTCTTCACTGTCAGGACTATGCATCCACTGTGGTAGTCCTGGTAAGGTTCACCCCAAACATCCTGGACTCCATCTGAGCCCAACACGTTTACTTTCATCTGACCAAAAAATGTTGTCCAACATTCATCAGGATTCTTTTCATGTTATTTAGCAAAGTTTCCTCTGGACGTTTTGTGCAAAAAAGCTAGCAAGCAAAGTTTTTCTTTGGTCCTCCATCCATAGAGGTTGATGTTCTGAAGTGTTCTTCACTGTCAGGTCTGTCACAGAAATTCTGATTTGCATTCACAACCCTTGTGCCAAGTCTGAATCAGCTGCTGTTCAGTCTGTTTTTCACAACTAGATTGCAAAAGTAGTTCACTGTCTGTGGAGTCACTTTAGGAGGACGACCACTGGAGCCATGATTAGTGATACTATGGCTCCTTCTGTACCTCCTGATTACTGCTGACACTGTGTCCCCCTGACTTTTAGTTGCTCACTGATCTTCCTGTATCCTTTTCTACTTTCGTAAAGTCTCACAATCACATTTTTCAGTTCTTCTGTTCAGTTCTTTTCCATGTGGAGCCATGATGCAGGCATGCAGATAGAAACAGCCCAGTGGTCAAAACTGATCAACTTCTGCTGTTCACAGATCATTTTATAGTTTCTACTGTTTCTATTTTGGGGCTTGATTTTCAATATATTCTCTCTAAAGTATCTGTTTTTGATTTCTGATAAGAGGAAATGCTCTGCTGTAAGTTAATACGATTTTGAATCCTTTGATATTTCAGTCGTATTGCTCAGGGGAGTACCAACTGCTGTTGTATTCTGTTTATAAGCTGTTTGTTTTTCTAGCATCGTGACCTGACACAACACTCCGGGTTGAGCTGAGGTGCTGAGTTGCAACACACATTTATTTATTCGCTCTCCAAACTCAAGAGTTTTCTTAATGAGCCTTTCATCTCCAGCGTGTTTTTAAATGTCCGCACAGCTTAACGTACATGTGTATTCCTTGGATGTGGATGCCAGACAGCCAGACGGCATAAATCTAACCAACCCATCTGTCGGGGCCGTGCAGATGCTGTCTCCGAGACAGAAGATTAGCGCTAAACTTAGAGAAAGAAGGGGGGACATTTGAGGAGAGGACGAGGGGAAAGCTCGGCAGTGACTAACGCCAAAAGCATAAATCTGGAGGCGACTGACAGCATCAGAGCAGCCGCTTGGAGGGAGGATGAGAAAACAGAGAGATGGCAAAGCAGGCCGTGTGAAGCTGTGATGGGGCAAAGCCTGCTGCGACCACGTGAGCGACGAAGAGTCAGGGAGAAGGGAAACGTACAAATGAGGACGACGAGGAGAGGCAAACGAAGAGAGGAACTTTCTTTACCGTCACAACATCCCATCAAAGCGTTAGATACACTTGGTTAAGTATCACTGCTGAGTTGAAGTCAGGGTGGAAACCATTCACATCTCATTAAGTTTGCAAACAAAATTACTTTTACTGTTTTGTCTCCAGACGCAAAAATCAGTCATGACTCCGCTGTTTACACCCAAACTGCTGGATATCTCTGAAAAGAAATTAATTTCACTTCATGGCCTCCCCATTTCAACACAGAACCAGAAGTGATGATCCACGAGGCACTTCTTACTTTATTCATGTATTTAGTGGAATGCTCTTCAGGGGCTGTGAAATTTCCTCGGTCCTTCAAATGCAAAATAGAGAACCGAGTGGCTCTGAGAAATTAGAATCTCAAAGTCGTCTGTTTTGAATTTGTACACTGGTGGGGATGTGAAGAGGCCCAACATTTGATTGCCTTGTCAAGGTTGTGTCCAAACTCCTACTTTGCTTTTCTCTTTAAAATACACCAAAGATGTTCAACTGGATTCAAGTCAGGCAACTTTGGATGGTTCTCATGCTGGAAAATTCTTCTTCTTCCAGCCA
The DNA here is from genome assembly GCA_024666655.1 of Dascyllus trimaculatus. Taxonomy (NCBI): domain Eukaryota; kingdom Metazoa; phylum Chordata; class Actinopteri; family Pomacentridae; genus Dascyllus; species Dascyllus trimaculatus. The sequence continues at coordinate 4,395,617 of CM045451.1, forward strand.
CTATTCTGGTTTATCCACAGACATTCATCTGTAAATGTCATCAACACCTTAATATATCATCACACTCCCACCTCCGTGCTTCACTGTCAGGACTATGCATCCACTGTGGTAGTCCTGGTCAGGTTCACACCAAACATGCTGGACTCCATCTGAGCCCAACTAATTGATCTTCATCTGACTAAAGAATGTTCTCCCAGCATCCATCAGGCTTCTCTTCATGATCTTGAGCAAAGTGTCCCCTTGACGTTTTTTGCTAAAAAGCTAGCAAGCAATGTTCTTCTCGTCTTCCGTTCATAGAGGTTGATGTTTTGAAGTGTTCTTCACTGTCAGGTGTGTCACAGAAACTCTGATTTCCATTGATAACCTAGTCTGAAGCAGCTGCCGTCTGTTTTTCACAGCTAGATTTTGAAAGTTGTTCACTGTCTGTGGAGTCACTTTAGGAGGACGAACACTGAAGCCATGATTAGTGGTACTATGGCTCCTTCTATACCTCCTGATTACTGTTGCTTCGACTGATTTTTTAGTTGCTCACTCATCTTTCTGGATCCTTTTTCTGTTCCTCTGTTCAATTCTTTTCCATGTGGAGCCATGATGCAGGCATAGATAGAAACAAAACTAGAAACAAAACCCCAAAAACCAGGACAGCAGCCCTGATTAGCGGTACTACGGCTCCTTCTGTACCTCCTGATTACTGCTGACACTGTGGTTCACTGATTATTAGTTGCTCACTGATCTTCCTGTGTCCTTCTCCATCTTTGTGAAGTCTTACAGATTTTTTCAGTTCCTCTGTCACATCTTTTCCTTGCGGAGCCATGATGCATACATAGACACAGTCCATCGGTCCAAAGCTGAGTTAAGCTAATTTTATAACCATGTTTACACAGTTAGGCTGCCTGGAAATTACAGGTGGAGTTGTTGCACTGAGTTTCTACTTTGAGGCCTGTACTTTCAATATAATCTTTCTAAAGTTTTAATAATGTTGTATATTTTTCTTTGAACACTCATTTCGATCTAAGTGCTCTTTCCACTTCAAATGAGTCGTTGTTGTATCTCCCAATAATAAAAACACATATCTTCCTTATTATTCTCAGGTACGAAGTTAAATGAAATGTAAATCATGCACCGTCTTCCACAAGCGAGTCATGAGCTGATTTATTATGGAATGGAGAATCAGAAATGCATTTATATGAAAATGCCATAGATCATTGCCTCAACCTTAAGGCTTTCAAAATGAGGTTTGAGGAAATGGAATGATCAGCATCACTGATCAGAGATAAAATTGCATCTTTAAAACCCAGTTGGCTTCCCTGACGAAGTAGGACTGGGAGCTGTTTGGGCATTAAGCAGACAGGACCGGGAATCACCGCACGGACTCTGAAACCTTAAAGCCTTGAAGATGTTATTGCAGAGAGAGAAGAAAGAGCGAGAACGAGCTTTAGGTCTTTGCTTTGTTTAATCGAAGCGCAGAAGTAGTTAAGGATTGTCGCCCAGGTTGAACCCCCCTGCAGATTTGATGATTAGGAGCATGGGTGTTGATTTCATACTTGATTTCCTGCAGTCTGGTGAATTTTTGTGCAATAATTTGTGCCTTTTCTGAGTCGGTTTATAATGGAAATGTCTTTACTGCACATGTTCTACATATGTGGACGAAGTGCCCACAGATTTTGCCCATGCAGTGTTACCTCGACCCACCAAGTCCTCGGGCCAGTTTGTTCGTGACTTTCTTTCAAATCTTGACTCGACCCGTGAGCGATGCCTCGGTGCACGAACACACAAACTGGATCGTTTTCTTGTGCAAACACCAGCCATCGAACCACTTCCCAGCATGCAAACAAAGAGAAAAAACACCAGAAATACCGACACAGCTGCCCGACGTTATTGTGGAATGGAACCCTTTAAGGCCTCTCCTTCGAAGGAGTAGTCTTCCTCCTCTTCCTCCTCCTCCTCCACCATCCACCTGTGCCAGCAACTATCAACCACAAAGGTAAAGTGTGCAATTATCATGTTTTATTTTAGCATTACTATGTTTTTGCCACACATAAACCCATAAAAAAAGTTTCGTAAAATCATATTTTAAAAGTCTCTGATGACACTGCAGTTTTGTCATGGTTGAACAAGGAGACTCATCTGTACATTTCCTGGAAATCAACAGATTTGTTGAATGGTGTGACGATAATCACCTGATGTTGAACGCTATGAAAACAATAGAAATAGTGTTTGACCCTAAGGGAATCAGCGAAACCAGGCCGTTGATCATCTACAACCAGGCAATGGCCCAGGTGGACTCTTACAAGTACATAGGTGTCGCAGGGGTTAGGTTCTGGAACCTATAAATGTAAGAATATGCAACATTTCTAAGTCTTCCATTATTAAACATGTAATATTTTGAATTCTTGGTCAGAGGCTGCACGGTGGCTCGGTGGTTAGCAGCGTCGCCTCACAGCTGGAAGATCCCCGGTTCGCGTCCCGGTTAGGACGCCTGGGATCTTTCTGAGTGGAGTTTGCATGTTTTCACCGGCTTCCTCCCACAGTCCAAAAACATGCTGAGGTTAACTGATGATTCTAAATTGTCTGTAGGTGTGAATGTGAGTGTGCTTGGTTGTCTGTCTCTATTTGTAGCCCTGGGATAGGATGGTGACCTGTCCAGGGTGTCAAGTCGGCTGAGATAGGCTCCAGTCCTCCCGCGACCCTACAGAGGATTAAGCGGTGTATAGATGATGGACGAATGGATGTTTCTGGGGTGGGCGAATGGATTAATTGGATTTACATTCATTTTGGTTTGCGAATGGAGTCAAAGAACAAACTAAGTTCGTGATCCGAGGTACAACTGTAGTGGAAAAAAAATGGCAGCTCTACATGCGACAGACATTTTACGACTTTAGATTTTTAATTTTCTTTCTGCTCTGTGCAAACACTGCCTGCAGTTCAGCCAAAAAAGTCCCTGAATATTTGTCACATGATCTTCTGGGTCAGTCATGGCTTCTCGGTTGCGCCAAGGAGTGAAGAATTTTTTGTTTTTTACAGAATCTATTTAAAGCAAACTGTTTATTTTTGGGGTAATTTATAAATGACACATGAGGAATAAAGTGATTTCGATGACATATCAGGACTTTAAGCTCATTTTTGGTTTATTTTCGTAATGGAAGAGCACGTCAGGGATTGTTAGAAAGCTGAAAACCATCGACTGGTTCTGCGTTTTTAGTTTCTGGCTCTGATAAATGGCGCAGCTCCTCCTCATACCTTATACATCTATGATAGCTGCAAATCAGCTGGAGCTAAAATAAGACTTATTTAGTTTCCTCCATTACACAAAGTCTGTAAAACTGTGACTAATGATTATTTTTCACTATCATTTAATCTAATCAGGACTCATTTGGTATTTAAAATGCCAGAAACGTACTTTCCTTAACACCATGTCGACAACTTAAAAACACATTAAGGTTAAGCGCTTGATTTCCTGCATTTTTTGAGCAACAGTTTGTGCCTTTTCGGCGTCAGTTTGCAGTGGAAATGTCTTTATTTGCTGTTTGCACGGATGCACATGTTCTAAACACGTAGGTGGACGTATGCCCTGCGTTCCCCCTCAAATCCACGCCTATGATGAGGCAGGTGGGCGACACAGTGTTCTGAATTTGGCTCCAGGTGCCGCAACGTGACATCAGCTCGCTTTCACCTTCTGGTTCTGGAAAGATGCTGCGTCGCTCACGTATGTCGCATCCCCTCCGCAGCAACCCGCATGTTGACGCAGCTGCCCTTATGTTCGTGCTCATGAGTCAACGTCGAAGTGACACGAGCGTTCACGTGGCGAGAGGCAATGGGAGCCATGCGGCAGAGTGGGAGGGCTTCCCTTCACCGAGCAGACGCGACCGAGGGAACATGTGGAGCAGAGCGAGCGTCAACACCAGGGTCGTCGGTTTCATGTGCGCTGTGGGCTGCCTGGGTGAGCTGGAGATGGATGAGTCTAGGGAGGTTTGGTTACGATGACATGTTTAACCCCCTGAGAAGGTTCTGGGCCTTTTGCTTCTGTCATAGTTTTACTCAGCTTTACTGCAGTATAAAGTCCTGCACCTCTATGGAGACAAAACAAACATAATCCTCTGTACGGTCTATAGGGGGGCTGGAGCCTCCCAGCCGACTCGGGCGAAGGCAGGGGACACCCTGGACAGGTCTCCAGTCTATCACAGGGCTACACATAGAGACAGACAACCAAGCACACTCTCATTCACACCTACAGACATTTTGGAATCATCAGTTAACCTCAGCATGTTTTTAGACTGTGGGAGGAAGCTGGTGCTGCACAGGGAGAACATGCAAACTCCACAGAGACAGATCCCAGGCGTCCTAACCGGGACGCGAACCGGGGATCTTCTAGATGGGAGGCGACATTGCTAACCACCGAGCCACCGTGCAGCCCCAAAATCAAAATGCTCAACATTTTTCCTACACTATACAGTCCCTCCAGGATTTCTTGGGCGTTTTTCCAGATTGTTGCTCCTAAAATGTCTGAATTCGCAGCAGCTTTTCCAAAAAAGTGCGATGTTTGAAGCATATTTGTTGTGATGAAATTGCGGGAGACAGTGAAAAATTGCTGAAAAGTTGCATTTTTTTTCTTTGTTTTGTTTAATTCATTAAAAACTTTAAAAGTTTAAAAAGTTAATTCCACATCCTGGCACACGCGTGTTCACACACACACGCTCACAGCTCGTCACGTCAGTTAATGAATCTAACTGACCTTCATTGTTTCAGTGCTGCCACAGATCTGGATGCAACAGCTTCATCACGGTGGTTTGTCTGGTCTGTGGTCCGCTGGTTTCACCCATTCTCCTGATATGTTTACGGTAGAAGTGTTTGTCAGTGGATGGTTTTGGTTTGTGTTCCACCTCAATATTCCACGGGGTGAAAACAGTTTAGCTCTGCTTTGGTGAAGAACATCAGGGAATTGTTTTGCAGTAGTTTTTGTTGCATACGTATCTGTATCTTCAAACCATAAACAAGGAAGTGAATCCGGTGACGTACGTGCATTACTGGGGACTGCTGTGATTGGTGGAACTAATGGGAGGCGGGACAAAATTGCAGAAAAGTGGCGGTGATTGGACGAAATTGGAAGGTGGCGCAGAATTAATGGAGATTGGTTGAATTAGCGTTAATCAACATCGCAAATGCCTGGAGGGACTATAGATATTCAACAGTTTCCCTTTTCTACAAACCTTTTTTACACTCCTCTACTCTAGAAAGATCTTCCACCAGGCTGAATGTATCTTCCAACAACCTGCTCCTCTGTTCACTGTTTTTGAGCTGCGCTGCGTTTATTTATTGATCCATTGAGTCATTTTGAACGATTTTCCTGCCATGTTGGAGAAATTTTGAGTCACTCTGAACATGAACAACAGCATCTACAATGTTTTTTATACTAGAAAACAACAGCATAGATCTTTGTTGTCATCGCTATGGAACAACCAAAGCCAGTATAGTAGTTCTTGGACTTAGCAGCAGCAACAAAAGGCCACAAAGTCATTATAAAACATGCTCAGCGTGCACCACCACTCTGCTCATCAGCTGGAGAAAGATGTTTCGCCATGCTGCATTTATTTTACTGATGCCTGATTTTCCTGTCGTCTCCTCTCTGCTCTGTGGAAACACCGCCTGCAGTTCAACCGACAACTCTCTGAATTTTTGTCTGTTGGTCGCATCTGGCTCTTTCTTGATGGACCTGAGCCTCAAACACGCTTCATTCAGGGATCGTCAACATGCCTGGAAAACAGAGGGTTGCGCAGGGGTTCAGTTTAGCAGCTTTGCCATCGGTTCTGTTGGTTCTAGCAACACCGTACTGTAAAAAAGTTCTATTTGTGATTTTAAAACGCAACAAAGAAGAGGTCTAATGGGGTAAGATCAGCTGACGGATGACCATGCAGAGTGTACGGTCATCAAACGTGGTGTTGTTGTGCAGATTCCATTTTTCTGTGTAATTAGGCTTTTTAACAACATTTCAATGATCTGTCATAACGTCTTAATATTTGTACGACTGTATCTTAGGGATGACGTCACTCGGACATCTCAGCTTTAGCGGCTTCCATGTGTGTTCCCGTGTTACGTAAAGCAGCCACGTCGCTCACACACACAAGGATTTAGATTAGGATGAGGTTCTGGGCAGCCGGTACATTATGATTACAGTTGGAAACTACATCTGCAATTTTACACACATTTTCCTTTTTTTTATTATCCAGATGTTTTCTTTTTTTGGGGGGGAAATACTTAAAAATATTAATAGAATTATAACATCAGTTTAACTGAGTTCATATGCCAAATGTAAGAAACCCTTAAAAGAACCTGCAACTGTTGTGTAAAAAATTAAAGAAAATTGAATTTTTTGACATAAAAGTATTGTTGAACATTTGTAAATTTATTATAATTTCACAAATATTTAATTTTTTATTTTGTAGTCAATATAAAAGACTGTTAAATTCATGTTTGTTAAATTAGATATAATTAGTGACAAGTTAACAGACAAATAATTATTTGTTCTGTCATCTGTTTATTGATTTAACCTATATACTATAGGTAATTTAATCAACCCTTAACATTTAAAAACATATATAACTTTCATTTAACATTAAAAAGCCAAAAAAATACACAATAAAACATATTTCATGTAAAATTATGGCTGAAAAATGCAATTTAACTGTGAAAAATATGTTAAATGTTGTTTTTTTTTCTGGCTCCTCAACTGAGCTGCCAAAGTGTTCTGCTCTTTTTTTTTACCATTTTATTTATTGATTTTTTTTTGTTTGTTTTTGTTTTTTTGCAGAGTGGTGTTTAATTAAGATATAATTAGTGACAAATTAACGGACAAAAAAATATTTGTTCTGTCATCTGTCTATCGATTTAACTTTTATATTATAGGTAATTTCATATTGTTTTTACATTTAAATATATACACATAGTTTTATATGTGTCTTTTATTTAACATTAAAAAGTAAAAAAATACACAATAAAACAAACTTAATGTAAAATTAAGGCTGAAAAATGCAATTTAACTGTGAAAAATATGTTAAATATCATCTATCTATCTATCTATCTATGGCTCCCCAACTGAACTGCCAAAATCTTAGGCATTTTTTTCTACTGTCTATTTAGACTTTTTTTTTTTTTTGCATTATGGTCCTCAATTAGTTATAATTAGTGACAAATTAACAGACAAATAAGTGATTGTTCTGTCGTCTATCTATTAATTCTACTTTTATATTATAGGTAATTTAACCATTTTTAACATTTAAAAACATGTATATATTTTTCATGTAACATTAAAAAGCAAAAAAAAAATTAAATGTAAAATTAGGGCTGTAAAATATAATTTAACTGTGAAATTTATTATTTATTTATTTATTTATTTATTTATTTTTATGTATTTATTTCTGGTTCCCCAACTGAACTGCCAAAGCGTTGCCGTTTTTTTCTACTGTTTTTTTTATTTATATTTTGGGTTTGTTTTTTTTGCAGTGTGGTGTCAAATTAGATGTAACTAGTGACAAATTAACAGACAAATAAGTGTTTGTTCTGTCGTCTGTCGGTTGATTTAACTTGTATACTACAGGTGATTTGATATTTTTTTTAAATTTAAAAAGAAAATCTTTCATTTAACATCAAAAAGCCAAAAAATCACAATAAAAAATATTTAATGTGAAATTAAGGCTGTAAAATGCAATTTAAATGTGAAAGAAATAATATATTAATTATAAAGTTATTAATTTATTTAATTTTGGCTTCCCAAGTTAACTGCTAACGTATTATGCTTTTTTCCTACTGTTTTATTTATTTATTTATTTTTCAGTGTTAAAAGTCGTGTTATTTAAAAGACTCCAGGTCAGCCACGCGGTCCAGACGTTTAGGGTTAACTGTGACGTCGGAGGTCCTCAGAATCCAAACAGCAGACTTCTGTTTGTGTGTTTCGAACAAACCCATCGCAGACAGTTTCACACTCACAGGCCTGCTCATGCATGTCATTGGTTTCTCCGTAAAACAAACACAATCACAGGGAGTCGATGGTTTTTTTCCCTCCTTGCTCAGCCTGACTCATTGTGATAAATGAATGCAGACAACAACAAAAAAAAAAGCTGCTTTCAGGTCTGCGGCTGGGAGACCTTGGGTTTAAAGAGTCGTTCTCCGAAGCCTCGGATGGGGAGCCGTTGCATAATTTCCTCTAGGTGAGAGTCCCTGGCCTCCAGCGCCACAACAAAACCCTCTCCATGAACTCGGCGTGTGCAAAAATAAACGGTTATATCATAACAGTGAAATAAATCTGTGTGTTTAATCCAACAAATCTAGTTACACAACGGCCATTGTGGCTGTGATGGATTTATGTATTCCGATGAAGGATTACAAGTGAGGGGCGTTCGGGAGCAGCACCTCTGATGGCCGGAGCTGTGACTGAACAGCAACACTGTGTGGTCAGCGCTCGCCACTGCAGCCAGGACCTGAGAGGGGTCTCTGATGTGTCGAACCGAGGGGTTAGCAGAGCTTCCACAGCTTGGTGCCTGGTGTAAAACTACAACCCTGGTGCTCCAACATGAAGAGCCAGGAACAGAAAGACTGAGTTTAATTAATCCGGACTCACAGATCAGACAGTGACGAACAAGAACGATGAAGAATGATCATCTTGGAAGAGACCCGGGAGTGTGCTGTAGGGTTGAGTCAGGGTGTTGCTCTGAAAAACTGATTTAAGTCTGGCACAGAGTTTGTTGGGTGGTGTCGGTCGGAGAAATCATCCCCTCGAGTCTCCTTTTCAGGGAGTGACTCACCGCCTGTTGCAGGAGGATGATGATGTGTCTGTTTCCGGATGGAAATGATGATGCACTTTTTAGATCAGCGGGACGAGATTATATCATTACACTGCACCGTTAACCCTATGTACTCCGACGTTTGCTGCATTTTTGCTCACTGTCGGCTCATTTTTCACTGCGATGTAAAGTCCTGCAACTGTATGGAAACAACACACCCGTGGCTAGAAGGAAAGAGGACTTAGAAATGACTTTTGTGTAGTGTGGCACAGCTAGAATGACAGAAATCCTAAAGAAAGAAAGAAAACACAGCCTGCAGTTCAGCCGAAACTTCCATATAATGGGTAAATAATATAAATATCGTATTTCGTATCGTATCGGGCAGCTGTGGCTCAGGTTGTCCACTGATCGCAAGGTTGGCGGTTCGATCCCCGGCCCCTCCGCATGCCGAAGTGTCCTTGGGCAAGACACTGAACCCCAAGTTGCTCCCAGTGGTAGATTAGCGCCTTGCATGGCAGCCATTCTGTCGCCATTGGAGTGTGAATGGGTGAATGGGAAACACATTGTAAAGCGCTTTGGAACCACTAAGGTAGAGAAAAGCGCTATATAAGTGCAGACCATTTACCATTTCCAAATACCAACACAGGAGGTCCTCGGTTGACGACGGTCTCGTGTTACGTTTCGTGGTTACGAATGACTCCCATAAATGACTTAAAAAACCTCGTCTCGACATGAGCGGTTTGGTTCGTAAATAACACGATGTTCCCGTTGCTGGTGCAGTGGCGAACACAGACCCCGTCCACACGAAGACGAGCCCAGGCCTAAACGCACTAATAGTCCATCCAACCCGTGTATCGTCCACACCAAGCGTTCTGGGGGTCTGAAAACGATCCTTTCTGAACCTAGGTCCCAGAGTGCAAAGATCTGAAAACGCCGTTTACGCTGCACCATTGTTACGCCCTGTCCGCTTCTTTTTCTGACACGCTTGCGTCATGGCTCCACCAAAACGACGACAACAATGGCGCCATATAGTGCTGCGTATGTCCTGCTGATAGTTCCACCTCATCGTCCGTCCAGACTAGAGCTATATTTCATTGTCATTTCAACCCTCTCCTTCTAGCCCCGGTGTAATAGCAGGAGATATATGGGACTCGCTCCTGCAGCCTTCTGAGCTTCCTCAGCCTTTTATAAAACACTGTCAGAGTGACAAAACAGCAGCCCTTGGGTATTCGGGCACAGATGCCCTGTTATCCCGAAGCAATTTCTCAATATCCTGCACTGATCCTTTTAGTAAAGAGATAACATCTGGGTCCTTGGACGGGATGAGCTGGAACAGTCATCCTGGACAGAGTCGTAGCTCATCTCTATAGCTCTGTCTGTCTATCAGCCCTGAGCTGTCTGTCAGCTCTGTTTTTATAAGCACTGATTTAGGGAGTAGCCCTTGAATGCCCGGCCAATAGAAAACCACAGGAGCATGGAGGACTGATCCCTTTCTGATACCCTTGATGCTGCTAATCAAGGAGCTTTAACTTGTCGAAGCGAGAACCAACCTGATATTTCATGGTATGTAAGAGAAAGAGGGGGTGGGGGGGTGGGGGTGTTCCATTACTGTCGCTGTTAGTAAAACTCTAATGATGTTCCACCTGGCTGCAGAGACACATTACAACCCTGTACCTGTGAGGCATGGCCCTGATTGAGATGTGAGTAAAAGAGAGGAGGAGGAAGAGGAGGGAGCAGATGGGGTCTGCAGACAATTAAAGCTGCATGTTCTGTTGCAGCTCCTCACTGACAGCTCTGCTCTTTATAGGCCTCTGCATTTACCTTATTTCTCCTTCTCCATCCTCACTTTTTTTTTTTTACCCCTCTCTTCTCATCTCCATCTCACTCCTCCTCCCACCCATCCTCACCTCCTTCCTCGCACTCCCCCTCTCCCTCCCTCGCTCCCTCCCCCCCAGCCTTAATTGGGAGTCAGGGAGAGCAGTGGAAATCGCATTAACGCGGGCCCTGCCTGGGTGTGCCATCCATCTTCTTTTTTATTACGCCGCGCCGGGGCTGCCTGGGCGCTGCCGTTCGATTTGTCACCGGCCTCGTTCGCTGATAACAGGCATTTGTCATCGCCTTGCCTCCCTGTTAATGTTATCATCTCCTCCCTGACAGCCGCCCTCCGCCGGGGAGCGCCGGCGACAAAGCACATCCGTCAAGCGAATATTTCCACGGCTAAGGGGACCGCACACTGCAATAAGCCACATTAAAGCACTTATGAAGGGTGCAGGCCGAGTGTGTGTGAAAGAGTGTGCAAGTGTCTGTGTGCGTGTGTGTGAGTGTGTGTGCGCCCTGGTGCCACGGTGCGCATTGGAGTCGTGCGCTGCGTACGCACACACACCCGCATGCACACGTGCGCAGGAGCGTGTAGTGCGCTTGTCAGTGCCGTAAAAGAGGCGAGGTGGGGGCCGACAGGGAGAGGAAGAGGTAATTTGTTGCAATTAATTACGCAGTGAGTGTGGCTTTGTTGTGTGGGAGAGCATTTTATCTGTTGGAATGCTTCCTTCGCCAGGCTGTGATGCTATTTGTTTGATTTATAGCTTCTGCCAGCCCGAGGCGGAGCGAGCCTGCGTGTGTGTGTGTGTGTGTGTGTGTATGTGTTTTCACATGTGCACAGCGCTGTGGCATTATCCACAGAAATATACTGGAGTCTCCGTGACAAGCAGCCCTTTGTTTGAGAGTGATATGAACAGCCACACGGCCTCAGCTTGCAGTCTTATGCCAGGACTGAAACCCCTCTGTCCATTTGTCATTCAGCAGAAAATCAACAATTCCAAAGGTTGACCTTTCATCACCAGCCAGCCTCACCTTTTCCCTCCTTCTCGTGTCTGAAAGTGGTATGACTGTTGCATCATTCTCCAAAAATCATCCAGAAACAGCAAACCAATGTTTCTCGTCGACCCCCTTTTCTCTCCTCTGTGATATCAGGACGGGCAGGACTGTGACAACATTTATCCATTCTGCCTCAGTCGGGGGTTGCAGGGCCCTTCTGCAGGGGCTGACAGATGGATCAACCAGCCTAAAGGCAGGGGAAAGAGATGAGACAGAGAGAGAGACAAGCAGCTCTTTCCATCTCTCAACCTACTGTATGAGTCCCAGATTTGCCATAGCATGTCACATGGCATGGCAAATTTGCAGCCCTCACTGAGCGCTGCAGTCACGGTGATGGCACGTTAACACACTGAGCGCCATTTCTGAGCCACATTTCACTAAAGCGTCTTCACACTGTGATCACACCACACAGTTTGAGAGGGCTGGCTGGAATATCAGGAGATGGCCAGAACACCTCTCGGCAACACTTTACAGGGCATGTTGCATTAACCGTGAGATCCAGAGACATAATGTAATTCAGTTTCGGTTTAATTTAAATAGTGTCAATTTACAACATAAGTCATCACTTCACAAGATCTTATAATAATATATTATACAGAGAAATCCAGATGATTCCCTTTGAGCAACACTTGAAACCTGGTTGAAACCTCCAGCAGAACCAGGTTTAGGGAGGGCACCTGTCTGCCTTGACTGGTTGGGGTGAGGGGAACGATAACAACAAGCACTGAGGAGGATGGTTGGCGAGTTGATTTTTAATATACAACATCTTAATAAGAATGTTATGTAATGCACTGTTCAATATACAATACCATAATATAACTTTTAAATCTGACAAAAAACATGCTGTCTGTTCCTGTGTTACCGACCCCAGATTGATCCTTCTAAGAGTAAATGAATAACTTCTTGAGAGGAAATCACCCCTCAAGAGGTCAACTTTTACAAAGAGTTTTTGTGTTTATGGAAAGTAATCTTTCTTCATTGTAACACTTGTTTAGTCTTTTTAGTTCTTGGGATCATCAGAAAAACATCTTCAGCAGTTTAGACAGTTCATAGTATGACAGTTTATACCAAAATCCATTTGCAGAGTTTGCATTTTTAGCTGCAGTTTTGACAACTCATTAGAAAGTTATAAGCCCATCAGCACTAATTAATGGTTCATCATTGTTTGTAAGTGCATTATTGTCAAAAAAAAGGCAGCCAAATTGATTTGATGCAACCTGGCAACCCAAAGGCTGTTCTAACTAACAGCAAACAAAAAAGCAAAAAACAGAAATACTCCAGCAGATGGAGTGCCAAAAGAATGCTGGTAATGAATGAAAAAATACCATCTCATGAAAATACTGTCATTTTTCTTACTTAAAATACATTTTTTAGCCTTAATTTTTATACAAGATCGTGTGTATTATTTGGCTTTTTTATGTTTAATGAAAGGTATTTACATGCTTTACACAGAAAAAAATAGTTTGATTCAACACTTTTATTGTGAAAATGTGCGTAATTATGAAGATATTTCTCAGTTGTAAAATCCTTTTTTGGTTACTAATTGTATTTAATTTTAGGAAGTTACAGTATTAAACTTGCATTGAACAGTTATATCTATTAAATATAAAAATATATTTATAAAAGTATGATATTGTCAGTGTATTTCCCCAGTCTTTTTATGTGGGAAAAACTGCACATTTTTATTAAACAAAAGAAAATTTTATTTGTATCCACAATCACAGGGTTTTAGCATTATTTTAAATTAGACATGAAAATTCATAGTATGTTTTTATTTTATTTATGTTTTTGCGTATTGCAAAACTATGTAAAAAAATCTAAAAAATAACTGAATAGTGTAAAATTACAGACATTTGTTTTACAGTGTAGACTATACATGCTCTGCAAAGCAACATCACTGTAAGGTCTGCTTAGTTTTTGATTACATCGTATGATCTTCGCTATAAGATGGAACTGTACAGGTTGTACTTTTTAAAAAACACTTTAAGGACTTATTGTGTTTACTAAACAGATCTGTCCATCTATTCATAAAGATCATGTGATTTCATCACTGCTAAACTGAGCTTGTGGTAAGATTATTTACAAGGTCAAGGATAAACTAACTAACTGAATGATTCTTTAACCAATAATCTAGCAATTAGTCACAACGTATGAAGCCTTTATACAATGACTTATTGGACAGTAATATCTTTATTTCTTTCTCTTTCAGTCCACAGTTTTAGTTCCAGTGTTGCCCTTTGGAGCTTCTTCAGACTTATAGTTTTTCTTTTGCTGTTTTTTTCTCTCATTATGTCAGTGTTGGGAATCATTTCGGTTGTGGTTCTAAAATCCACATTTTATTGGATCTTACTCTCCAAATGTGTTTGGGCTGTAATCACGAGTGTTTGTTTTGTTATGTTTATGCTAGTTTTGGTTTTGGAGAGCACTAATGCCACATAATGATATTTCTCTTTAATTTTCCACGTATGGGGACAGCTTTCTGTTACAGCACCATCACAACTAAATATGAATGTGAAGTAAACAAAGGCCCCAAAAGAAGCTAAAGTATTGCAATATCTCAGCAGTGCTGCTTTGCATTTGGTGCTGCAGCAGCGTAAACCTGAAATACAGAGTTTTTGCTTGTGATTATGACTCTCAGTCAGAAAATCAGTTTTTCCAACAAAAAATAACAAAGAGACAAAATCATGTTCAAACATCTGTATTTTGGAGCATCTTTATTTAT